>OV884059.1:210123802-210413802 GCA_930367215.1 Pollenia angustigena | reverse complement strand
ATCTATCTATATTTTATTGTCTTATTAATTTGCAAATCAATTTGTTGGGAAAACTATTATTCTTCAAAATATTCCCAATAATTTCCTTATTTTTCCTATGAAATCTATTGCCACTAATTGTTAATATCCTGTCTATTAGATTCCTAGCTGTGTTAATGATAATTCTCTTTGGGTGTTTAGAATAATAATTTAAAATTCTACCTGATGAGGTTGGTTTTTGATACCAATAATCTACTTCCTTTCCTAATCACCAATGTGTCCAAACATGGAATTGAAAAATTCAATTCCCTTTCAATAGTGAACTTAATATTCTGATCAAAAGAATTAAACGTTGATAAAAGATTATCTATCTCATTCTCATTAACTATAACAAACAAGTCATCTACATATTTCGTTATTATCTTTGGTTTAATTGTCAATTTTCCTAAACATGTATCTAATAATTTCTCCATAACAATATCAGCAACTATTGGAGATGCTGGAGAACCCATAGGTAGCCCCTTTTTTTGTGCATATATTTTCTTATCAAATTGAAAATATCTATTATCTACTATACAGAACTTTATAATTCTCAAAAATAAATCATTATTAATATTTGTTAACCCTGAAATTGTATTCCAATTTTCCTCAATAATTCTAATAGCCAAGTCCACTGGAATACTAGGAAATAATGAAACGGGTCTATGAAATAACTCCCACGAAATAATTCCCACTTATAAAAACGAAATAAGTCCCACAAAAAATTGCTGTTTTGAAAGTGGGAGTTATTTCGTTTTTAAAAGTGGGACTTAATTCGTCAATTGATGGGACTTATTTCGTTACGCGTTTTTATTTTAAGTGGGACTTATTTCGTTTTGAGTGGGAATAAATTCGTTTTGTAAAGTGGGAGTTATTTCATACCTGAAACCAACCAGAATACAATTAATAATAATATGTGCGTGGTTTGTTTCATAAAGCAGCCAAATATCTTATTTTTTTTTCCTTTTAAGCACTTGAAAATTTGCAGTCTTACAATGCAAACTCACAAAATTGATCAATCCAGTAAACTAGTATGTCCATTCTGTCGTGCAGAAGTTCATGAAACCCTTCAAATATTTATCTGATAAATAAATGATTTTTTTATGGAGGAGTGCGATAGAGCCATGAAATATAAGGCCATTATGGCTTTATTTCTCATTTTTTTCTTATGCAAAAAGTTATGTATTGGACATTTCGTAAAAGGGACAACTATAATTTTTTGTCCTTATCTCTCATGGCTCTCCTTTTTTTGTTATTAATTACTTTATACTTACTATAATAAAAAAACTTTAAAGAAATGTGTACAAATAGGTACCGAACTTAACTACTGGAAATTTTTATATTTTTATATTTTTAGTAGGAAATTGGAATTCGTGTTCCATGTTTTCTAATATCACCATTACAAAATACAACTAATCCTAATGCCACGTTAAAACTATAATACCGTCTACCATGCACTGGATCTTCAAGCCATTTATAAAGGTCGATAATTTTAATCTGATGGTCCTTCCGAAACGGTTTCCATCTTAATAATAAGAACAATTGATCTGTACTTAATCCATTTACGAATCCAAACGTTGTTACTAGTAGGCGTTCTCTATACGTTCCTTGACCGAAAAAAGAATTAATAATAAATTCTGGAACTCTATCAAAATTCGTAATATCCATTCCATTAAGAAGCCTTCTGCAAGCTTGCATACGATTTTTCTTTATTATTCCTCTGCTTTGATTATTCATATTATTCGACGTGTTTTTTTTCGAAGAGCCAAATACTTCTTATTTGAAATCGCATTAAACAGTGAAAAAGTGGGACTTATTTCGTTTATGAAAGTGGGACTTAATTCATTTAAGAAATATATTATTCAAGGGGGAGTTTTTTCATTTTGAGTGGGAGTTATTTCATTTCAAGTAAATTTTTAAATCATTTCATTTTGGTGGGATTTATTTCGCTTTCAAAAGTGGGACTTATTTCGTGGGAGTTATTTCATTTTTTTAAGCAATTTTTGGTGTGACTTATTTCGTTTTTAAAAATGGGACTTATTTCGTGGGAGTTATTTCATAGACCCAATGAAACAACATCAAGTGATATTAATTTTTCATTATCCTGAATTGTTAAATTTTCCAACTTTTGTTTAAATTGTATAGAATTACTAACATTATACTTAGAATTCTCCGTTATCTTCTTAAGTAAATTCGTAATATATTGACAAAGATTATGTGAGGGTGAATTTATGGACGAACAAATAGGTCTTAAAGGAATATTGTCCTTATGAATTTTTGGTAAACCATATAATCTTGGTGCTACAGATATGAAAGTTTTTAGTTTGTGTTTTTCCACTAATGTTATCACATTTAATTTTAAAAGTTCTTCAATAAATTTATTGTTAATTTTCTCAAATCTGCTTGTTGGATCTTTTTCTAATGTTTGAAAAGTAGTATCATCACTTAAAATATTTTCAATTCTAGACATATAATCCCTTTTATTAATAGCTACCGTTGTGTTACCCTTATCCGCTCTTAAAATCATTATTTCCCTATTACTTCTAAGAAATTTTTCACTCAATTTCACCTTATTTATTGTAAATCTATCCCTACAATCTAATGACATTTTATTTAAATGATTATCTATTACCGTTACAAAATTTGACCTTTCAATTTCCTGTTGTTCTTTATTTTCTACAGTTTCAATAAAATCTTCACCATCACATATAACTTTCATCAATGGAAAATCCCCTTTATCTACTGGAAGTGCGTGTTTTTGTCCTAAAGATAAAATCCATTGTACATCATCTGGTATATCCCTATCTGTTTTATTAACAAACCATTTCCTATTAAATCTTATTCCTAATACTTTTCTTTGCAAGTTAATAAGACAATCAAACTTTTTCTTATGTACCTGTACTACTTGTACTACTTTAATCTAACGACTCAGGCGTATATGCCAACGACAACCGTAATCAGGCTTAGTATTTTTTTTTTTTTTTGCATATTTTTAAGCCTATTTTGTTTTTTTACAATAGGCGTAGTACTAAAAAAGCTATTAGCGGCTTTTACTCGTGGAAGTAAAGAACCCTTGTAGATCTTGCTAATCTTATTAATGTAGTTATGTATTAAACTTTTATTAACAACGCTGTGGTTAAAAAAATAACACAAAAAGTGTAAAATCTACCAGAATATAACAGCAGATTCTTTAATTTATAATACATACGAAAAAGACATTCACGATTTGTAGTAAAAAATCTAATTAAATAATACTTGTACAATTAACACAAAGAGTGAAAACTGCTAATGTTAAATATGGTTTTGCGTTAAAAGAAATTTTATTATACATAATTAAATCTTCAATTTTTAGTGGAATCATTTTAACACAATTGAAATACATTTCTGCACACATTAAACAAACGTGCAATTAAATTGATATGTACCTATGCAAATTGCAGGCAATAGCAAATCAATTAAATTTTTTTCCCCTAATTTTGAAATTAAAATTTTCTTTATATAACAAAAAAGCCATACTTTTAAATACACACCAAAATAAATAATTGATTTGGAAAGATTAAAATTAATATGCAAAACAAAATAGTTTTTAAAATTAAAAAAAAACACGCCAAAATAATCAAAAAGTTTAACTAACTATTATGTAGTTGTTATAAATTAAAAAAAAGTCAACAATTGCATACATTTTCAATTTAAAATGCTTTTAGACAGTTTTTTAAAATTAACACTTTTGAGTTCAGATACATTTACTCATAATGATGCTGATGATATTGATAGCAATGCTTCTAACAACTGATATCTCAGCAAATATGTGTGCCGTGCCATTCAATTCATTCATATTAACTTGTACCTCTCAAGCGTACGTGTCAATATTAAAAAAAATGTTGTTTTTCCGTTTTTTTATTTTTCATCGGAAATGGCTCTCTTTTATTTAATCATTATGAAAAGATTCAACCATATGGACCATGTACATGCCTATACACATACATATAAAGTATGCATGTGTAAACATGTGTGTGCACTAGGTGTTTCTATAAAAATACAACCATCATTCATTCATTCATTCTTTTTTTTAATATGTATTGAACATTTGCATGCATATGGAAACGGACAGTGGCTTAAATATTTTAGGCGCCTGATAAAATAGGGGCTAAATTAATCTGGAAAGTGTTAATTGAAAATGTTTAGTTTTTATGTACATATGTAAATAAATAAACAAAATATCCCAGCTAGCATTTGGGTGATCATATTTTGTAAAAATAACTCCTAATTGATTCTTTTCAGATCACTTTTAGTGATTAAAAACTGATTAACCCTTACCCCACGTTTCCACATGCAAGTAGTGTATACGTATTATCAACGAAAAATCGAGGAAACATAACTGCGTTAGTAAAAGGGGTCCCCCGAAATGGAAAATTGTAACTGCTCACCGGTAAAAAAAATACCGGTCATCTGTAGTTAAGGGTTAACCACTAGAGCGATTGAAAAAGGATTCACATATGATTCATTCATGTCGTCATCTTAAAGACCTAATAACCTATCTGAAAAAATTTCAAAATTGAGTTTTTATGGATTTTTATTCCCTATATCATAACGCATATGTGTTCAAAATTTTGAACTTTTAATATTACAAATGACAAAGTTTTTGTACCTAGAGGACCGTTACGCACAAAAAAAGAGAAAAATAAATCATCAAAAATCACGATAAAAGTTTAATTTTGTTGCATAGTGTAATTTAAACAAACATTAAGTACTTGTTTTTGCTTAAAGCAGTAAAAGAAACTACTACTGTAATTATTTAATGTATACATATAATATTCATGTGTATAAAGAAATTTTTATTTATTCATACTAATTAGTACTGCAGAGAGGTTATTTGGTTTCAGATTTTTACAATTCCAAAAAACCTATGTGTCATAACATAAGCTGTGATTAGAAAAACAAAATTTTCTCAACCGATATATATTACTAGTTTCATTTTAATCAAAATGTGTAATTTTCGTTTCAATATCGTTTATAGTTCTAATTTTATAACGTTTTTTTACCTCTCCTGTAAACTTTTGAAAACTGGAGATAGGTTATTTCGTCTTTTAGGTGACGATATGTTCAAAAAGGAATCAGAAAATTGTATAATTCTTAGAGGTAACATATCGGTAGGGTACCATTTTCTCACAACGATAGTATGTCATTTATGATCGAAAAATTAGCTGCTCATTTGCGGTTATTTTCCTCTTGAAGAAGATTCCTACAACATTGGATTATGATACAAAATGTTAGCTGGGATACTACTTACTGGAAATCCTTAAGTAGAAAACTTTATTTTACACCAAATAAGTAAAGATTTTAAAATTGGTTAATTAAAATTACAGTATTTTTAAAAATCTTTTGAAAATTGAAAAGTAGATTTATTGTTGTATTTTTCAAATTAATTTTTCTTAAAGTTATTTTGCAACAATTCCCACAAACCTTTCAAAAAAATAAACTATTTGACGAAATTTTTTTGATCTTGATCTACAAAAAATCCATCTTTAATTCCGTTCTCAACTGAATGTGAAAAGATTACTCTCTAAAAACAAAACAAAATATGTTCTCTCGAAACCCCGTATATGTGACTGTTACTGCAACAAATTAAAGACATTTCTTACTAACGCAATTATAGAGTTAGTTTTTTTTGACAGCTGAATTAGGTGTTTTTTTAATCTCTCTTCCGGTTGGGTCTAGTCGTTTTCTTTTAAAACATGTATTAAATTAACTCCAAGGCAGATTCATAAGGTACATATATCAGGAGAGTTATGCTGGCTGTCAATTTAGAATGACAGTGGCCATGAGAAGTACTCCTCAATCGGCTCTGGATGCTATTTTACATCTACTGCATATTGAGCAGTATGTGATGGAACGGCAAGCAGGAATATTTTTAGATTGAGGGGACTGTTAGAATATTTCACGCAACGTCACTCACGGATCTTGATTGAGATTGCCTGGTCTTGTCTTGCCTTTGGTTATTTGCATAGGTTGGTATTTTTGCCTAGGAAGAGCTAGTCCGATCGGGGCAGATTGTGTGAGGAATTTGCTATTTTTACTGATGGCTTCAAGAAGATGAGAGGCACGGTTGCAGGGGTCCGCCTTAAGGATCTGAAAATAAAAGGGTCTTAAGACTTCTTGACGACTGCAGTGTATTTCAGGCGGAGGTTCTAGGGGTTCTTGAAGGCCGTATAATTGATAAGGAGCAACATTGCTGGGGGTTCGTAGGTCTATAGATCTATATATGTGGACAGCCAGGCCACTCCTAACCCGTTATGGATATTTTGTGAATTCCAGGCAAGTAGATGATTGTAGGAGAGCTCTAAAGGGTATCTTAGGTGAGTATGTGGTCAGGCTATGCTGGGTACGATATCTCTGAAACTACTGGGCAATTTAAAAACAATGTAAGCAAGGCTTAACGATAATATTGTTGCCATGTTTTTAAAACTGAATATGGTGAACCGTTTTCAAATTATTGCAATGTGCCTTAATTTTGGCCATAACGATATATCTCGAAAAGTCGTGCTGATAGAGAAAAATGGAGATTCGATTTTAAATCAGCGCACAAAAAAACTTAATTTTTGTTCCCTTTTGTTATTGGTAGCTCATATTTAATATATCGCACTTGTTCAACAAGAGTGTATTAACTCGAAATTTAAAAATTTTCAATAGAAGCAAAACAATTTTTATACCCACACCACAATAGTGGAGAGGGTATTATGCATTTGTGCTGATTGTGTAACACCTTAAAATATTGGTTCTAAAGTATACCGATCGACTCAGAATCACTTTCTGAGTCGAATTAACGATGTCCGTCCGGCTGGCTGTTTTGATGTCCATGTAACCTTGTGCGCAAAGTACAGGTCGCAATTTTGGAGATAATTTGATAAAATTTGGGACTTAGGTTCTTATTGACACTAGGACCAAGCCTTTTGAAAATGGGCCGAATCGTAGGACCACGAGGGAAGATAGTGGGAAATTTCTTCCTCTCAGAAACTATTAAACTGAGTTTAATGAAATTTAAAACATAGATAAAACCATATCTATAGGGACACAAAAGCTATGCAGTTTTCCAAAAATAGGACCACAAGGGGAGGTAGGGGACAATTTCTGCCTTTTTAAAAAAGAGGACCACGAGGGGAGATAGGGACAATTTCTGCCTCTCAAACCGATTTTAATGAAATTGAAAACATAGATAGATCCATATCTATATGGACACATAAGCTATGCAGTTTTTCAAAAATAGGACCACAAGGGGAGGTAGGGGACAATTTCTGCCCCTCACAAACTTTCAAACCGATTTTAATGAAATTTATAAATATGTATAGATAAATCTATATTTATATGGACACATAAGCATGATGTGTTTTTAAATACTGTGGTGTAGGGTATCATATGGTCGGGCTTGACTGACTATACTTTCTTACTTGCTTTTTTTTACATTTAAGGCAAAAAAAAAAAGAATGAGTTTTTAAACCAACCGTTTTATTGCCTAAAAGTAGAAAAAATAGCATGATATTTTGACAGCAGGTAGATATGAATATTACGTGGCGATTTATTTAAAAAAGTGAAAAAATAAATGTTTTAAGTTAATACCCTGTTAATGAACAAGTGCGATATATAAATTGTTTCCTCTTTAACACAAATTTTAGGGCCCCTTAAGAGTATTATCTTTAATAAACCCACCCCCACCTCCATCACCGCCTCTGTCGTTTCGTTCATAAATATATTTTCTCCTGTATTTTTTCACATTAACAGAAAAAGAAGAAGAAAAAACAGAAAATATTTAGTATTTTTCAGATGGAGGGAATCGAATTGAAGAATTTCCATTTAGTTTTGAATTTGTTGTGTTTCGCATGTGTCTGATATTCGTTGAGCATTCATTTCTAACGAACCAACTCGGTAGTTTGTTATTTTAAACTTAATTGAGGAGGAGAAGAAAACACTAATTTCGCGTTATTTAAAAATTTTTTTTTTGCTTAAAAAGAATTTTCTTTTTGTCTTTTTTGTTGTGAAACAAATGACCATGATGATAATGATAATAAAGTCGAGTTAGACAGTGATAATGATCAACACTTTGATGATAATGATCAATATGCTTATGAAGACCAACTGACATTAAATACAAAATATTTAAAAATTTTCATAAATATATTTGGAATAGTGTTGTATTGACGCGTGTTGTTTTTGTTTTTTGTTAGTGAGTGGCTTTATTTTGTATATTTGTTTGTCAGTTGAAAATTTTCATTACTCAGACATTAGCCGTTTTTTTTTTTTTAATATTATGTGATTTAGAAAAAAAATCTTTTTCTTTACAACGTTAAAAACGGAAAAAAGTAACAACAAATGTGAAATATTTTAATATTAAGAATAAGTAGTACTGTGAATTATATTTTTAATTTTACAACATACAAATATGCCAAGTTTTTACTTAAAAACAAAATTATTAAACATTAAATAAAATCATAAAAAGAAAAATAAACTAACTAAATAAGAGATTTTTCGTTATAATACATCATAATGAAGTAAATCTCCAAAAAAAATTATATACCTATAACGAGATTTTTTCTGATTAAATCTACCAGTAATTATGATTGATTGGATTTCTATAGTTCGTCATTCGCGCCGACGTATTTCGGGTTTAAGTGCTCGTTCACCGGTCCGCCTTCCCCGTCGTCCTAGAAAACATCAAATATCATCAATACCGCCACCAGCCATAACACCAATTGATGGTTCTTCAGTGGAAGATTGTAGGGTTAATGATTCACCCACAGTTAGTAATAAGAGCAGTAAACATAATAGGCGTGATTATAGGACTCCATGTCAAATGAATGCTCCTTGTTGTAACTCGCCATTTTGTATTAATGTAAGTAAAAACAAGAAGTTATTCCGCAATAATATTTAAACTGTGTTTCTCGTTTTAATTGAAAAAAAAAAAAAAAAAACAAAGTTTAATGCTTTGAAGCACATCCATTGGATTGCATGTTGTTTTGCGGTAGTCATGCTTTTGAATCTTTCCAAATGTATTGAAAGTTTCTTGAAACTGTGGAGTAAGTTACTCATAATGAGTATGTGAGTTCAGTTAAAAAGAACTCTTATCATAAATTTGCCCCTTTCAACGTTCGATCACGGTGGTCGAATTTTAGTTAAAAATCAGACAACCCAGCTGCTCATACTGCGAATTTAGCTAAGAATATTACCGATTTTTGTAAAAGTCTAAACGGCAAGAGCTTAATCAATAGTCATCAATCAATCGCTATAATCTAAATTTCGTGCACAAAAGAGGACATCAAGCATGAACGATTTGGGGATATATCAATATTAATCTTGAGCATTGCTGAAATTAAGCCTTATCTATACAGCATCATCATATATATTATTTCTAAAGCACTTTTTTTTGTCGGTTGCAAATATCTCCCATACCACCGCATCAAATTTAATGAATGATATCTCATTTTAAAGCTTATTTCTAACACTAATGACGAAAAATAATTAGAAATTGAAAAATTAATATTTTCATTGATAAAAATTATATTTTAAAATGTATTGAAGTTACTAAAATTTCTATTTATTATTTTCATTTTATGTTACAAAAATGACAACTAACGGTGCGAAATATTCGCACGGGTATCTAGTAATTATTGAATACCTGGACCTCGTAGACGTGCAAAAAATTAGTTTCTACATATTTCAGACATTTTTAAATGCTCTAAATTACAGAACACAAATTTTTAAAAACAATTAAAAAAATTCTGAAATACATTATAAATTATAATTTATAATAATTACTATAAAATAACTGTAACAACTGAGAAGCTGAGTTCCAAAACTCGCTAACGTTTAATAAGCTAAATGTGAGTTTTTCAGCTGATACATTTTTGCTGAGCGTTAAAAAAACTGCAGTCAAAGTAGAAAAACTGCCATTTCTTTCACTTATGGATTTGTTATTGGCTAAAAAAGAACTGTTGCTTTTACTTCTGTTTCATTAAATGTAAACAGTCGCTGTCAAGCCAATTCAAAAAGCGTAAAGTTATACATGCACACATGTTCGTTTTTTGTTCAACAGTTTTTGGTTTTTGTCTGCAGTTTTTTAAACCCTGTTTTTGCTGTTTTACTGTAAAACAGGATAATTGATCAATATTAAATAAAAAAATTATTTTAATGTAAGAAAACTAAAAATTAAAATTCAAAATTGGATTCTGTATAAAATGAAAAAAATTAATAAATTTAAGTTTTCTTCATCGTTCTCGTTTTCTTCTTCCGAAGCATCACCCGTACTTTAAACTTTCCTCGCCAGTGTACATTTGGCCTTTAAAGAAGTTTGTCTACGTCAACCAACTTTTTGTCGTGGCTTAATCATTGCTAGTGTATTTCCTTTTTTTTAAATGCTTTTGGGAACTGCACTGGTTACTGTGTTCCTTCCCCTGTACAAAAATATACCTTTTGTTTTTTTTCTCGATAATGATTCTTTGGCCTGGGGCAAACACAGATAAAACTTTTGCTTTCCAGTCCTCAAAAGCAACTTCTGCAATGACAAAAGAACATTAAAAAATAATGTTTGTCTACAGTATCACTACAATTGTTCCGTTTTTAAACGAAGAACAGAAGACTACATAATGTTCGGCTCTTTCTTGAATAGTTACGAACGGTATTGAGGGTTGTGTTCGTCTACACAAACACTAAAAAAATATATATCGTTCCTGGGTGTGTAAGCCGAAAGCTAAATAATGTTCTATTTATTTTCGAACATTGAAAATTTGGTAAAAATATAAGGAAAATAATTGAAACATACATACATTTATAACTTATGGTGCGAAATGTGGCCCCGAAAAGCAAATGAAAATTAACCCCAAATTTAGTGCTATTTTTCATAACACAGTACAACATTTTTCAGTTAATTGATTGCCAACTCAATTCTGTGAACTGTATGTGAAATTAGACCCAAAAAGAAGAATTTCTGCATCATTCGTTTTGTCTTCTTACCTGCGATTTGAAGTTAGTATCGATTTGAAGTTAGTACTATCGTATAGGGGAATTTATCACGTTTTAGGCCCTGTTGTTTGACATAGCTCGACAACCACTAGCCCAATTTAGTTGAAATAAATTTTAAAAAATTAAGAATTACAATTCCCTTAATCTGTTTATATATTGTTTTCCTATACAAGTAACACTTTTGAAGTTAAAAATGAATGTATGAAGGGAAAAAATTATTTTTTGCCTAAAAATTAAAATTTTTTTTTTTTTTAAATACATAAAAAATCCAAAATGGAAAAAAGTTTCAAGTCTAGTTATTTTTTCGCAAAGTCACATAACCTATGAGCAAAATGAGACAAAGATCATAAAAATCGATGCACGCGTTTCGCTTTTATTCGCAATTGAGTAAAGGTATGAATTTCAAAAATCAGTTATAGCCACCACCCTTAAAATAAAAATAAAAATATAAATTAAAAAATTATCATGCAAAAAAAAAACTTTATTTATAAAAACTTAATGAAAATAAAATAATATGCAATTAATACGCAATTATAATATGCATAAAAACAAAATTTAGAACATTTTTTCAATTATTGGCAATATCCATCCTTGTAGAAGTTGACGCTTGTGGCTCTGATGATCTTGTTTTCTTCGTAGGTTGTTCATATTCATGGTCTGAGTCTGTATCGTCATCCGAGATACACATACTATTCAAGGGCGTGTTTCTTTCACTGTGTCCACCAATTTCAATGTCTTCATCTTCGGTGCTTTCTTCAAACTGCATAATTGTGGAACTCCACCAACAAACCTCCGCAAGCAATGCATCCAATTTTTTGCTTTTGACCCGCTTTTCAAATGGCATGGTCACCTGGTGGAACCTCTCTCCTTGTTCGTCTGATTCCTGAGGTGATTGTGCCAAAAAAGTATCGAGGTGGTGGTGCAAGAAATACAATTTCAGCGTCATGGATGCACCGATTTTTTCGAAATAAAACTGCAACCTGTCCACTCGTTGCTGTATCTCTTCTCGCTGGACACGGTTCTTTCCTAGAACGCCTTCTATTACTTCTTTTAATGCGTTTTATGCATGTTGGTGGTCGTGATGCTCTGAAAGCAAATGTGTGAAAGAATCACTTTTGATCAATTTCCGAATATCAGGTCCATTGAGAATACCTGTTTTAAATACATAAGAAAAACGAAAAAATTATTGGTAATGCGAATGTATAGAAATTAACAAATTTAGATATGACAATATTGAAATACAGAGTACGATACGTACCGTTTTTAATTTTCTCATCACTGAGTTTCGGAAAGATGGATTTCAAACAGTCAAAGGCGCCGTTAACTTTTTTGACCACCACTTCAACGAATTTCCCAGCTATTCCCAGTTTCATGTGGAGCGGTGGCAACAAAATATCATCCAGGTCCTTTATCATAGGTTCATTGCGTAATTTTAATTGTTTGTTGAGCTCGGGAGTTCTTCCTTTCCAATCTTTACATTGATATTGATTTCCTTTGTATCGTGAATCCCAATTACAAAGGAAGCAGAAGTATTTTGGATATCCGCCCTTTTCTATAATCCCTTGTAGTATGTTGACCACCTTCAGATCGCAACAAATGTTCCATTTGTGTTCATCGTATTTGATTTTCTTCAAAATTTCGCCCAATGCTTCATACGTTTCCTTCATAGTTGTGCTGAATCCCAATGGAATGCATGGTTTTTTATTTTTTTTGTGCAGCAGCACAGCCTTCAAACTAGTAACTGAACCATCGATGAATAAACGCCAGTCGCCAGCGATATAATCCATTCCCAATTTTTTCACTAAACCTGGGATATCATGGCAGTACGTGAACGTATTTGCTTCGTCAACGGAATAAAATTTCTGAAAATCAGCTTGGCGTTGTCGGTATGATGTTGCGCTGACATTTTGCTGTGTGAGTTTTCTTCTCTTCAAAAATGATGTCAGCCATTCGGAGTCGTGTTGTGATAGTCCCAGCTTGGCCACAATGTAATCCATTTCGATTTGTGGTAGCGGTTGTGGTGCACTATTTTCAATATCGGGTATCCAATCAGCATCATCCAAATCGGTCGGATTGGTGAAAACGGTTTCGGCTAGCAGGGACACAGTATCCGCACTCGGAGGTTTAGGTGCATCGGTATCAGCAGGGCGTTGCACTGGAAGTGTGGCAGTAAATGCAGCAGTGTATACTTTTGTTTTCAATTGTTGTCTGTTTAATCCAGGACGAAAATTTATGCATGCATAGCACCTGGATTCATCATGTCCAGTTGTGTCTTCCACCCAAATTACTGGCTTCATAAAAGATAACTTTCTACTTTTTCCGTGAATCCATTTTAGAAGGGTAGTATACAACTGTTGCACACTGTGTTCGGCGTAAAATTTGCACCACTTAAATCTGCTTCATCGAAATAATTACAATACGCGGTATTGAATTGCTCAGTAAACAAATTTTTTCGATCTTTTTTCTGTATTTTTCGGACGATATGACCACAAACGTAACAATATTCATCCAAATATGGGCACTTGTTGTTTTCCATATTGATATATTTTATGTTTTGTTGTTATTCACTTTTAAAAAACTGGAGAAAAATCACTTTTACTGTTCGCGTTCGTCGGCACTGGCTGAATGCCAAAAATCGATCAATGCACACCTATAAATACTACGTATTTTTGAATATTTTACTGCCAGGTACTTATTAATGGGCGCATATTTTAAGGGCGGCTGGCTATATACCTGATTCAGCACTTGTACGTTTCAAACTGTGCAAAACTTTCCAAATAATGACCACCCTTAAATGTGGGTGCAATTTCTGTAAAAAAATCATATAGGTAGCCACCGGAAAAACCCAAATAATAAAAAGGTCCACTTTCCGTTTAATTGTCCACGTACATTTATTACCGCAATCATAAAAATCAAATAACCTTTTGTTTATTCCTTTTTTTTTTTAATTCTCAGAATCATGAAAAAGGTGTCAATGTTTTCTCCAAATAATGTTGTGCATATCTCGAGCAAATTTTTGAAATTCATACATTTACTTAATTGTGAATAAATGACAAACGCGTGCATCGATTTTTATGATCTTTGTCTCATTTTGCTCATAGGTTATGTGACTTTGCGAAAAAATAACTAGACTTGAAACTTTTTTCCATTTTGGATTTTTTATGTATTTTAAAAAAAAAAAATTTAAATTTTTAGGCAAAAAATAATTTTTTCCCTTCATACATTCATTTTTAACTTCGAAAGTGTTACTTGTATAGGAAAACAATATATGAACAGATTAAGGGAATTGTAATTCTTAATTTTTTAAAATTTATTTCAACTAAATTGGGCTAGTGGTTGTCGAGCTATGTCAAACAACAGGGCCTAAAACGTGATAAATTCCCCTATACGATAGTACTAACTTCAAATCGATACTAACTTCAAATCGCAGGTAAGAAGACAAAACGAATGATGCAGAAATTCTTCTTTTTGGGTCTAATTTCACATACAGTTCACAGAATTGAGTTGGCAAATCATGTGTTGTACTGTGTAATGGAATGTAACCCATTTTTTTAGTGAAATTTCCAACCAAAATAATGAAAAATAGCCCTAAAAATTAAATGAACCCTGCCCCTAAATTAAGGATAAACTATCTGACATTTCAGTCCCTATGTAAGTAAACATATAAAAATTTCGGCATAAAGGCCTTAAGTTAGTAGTAAAAAAGCTAAGCAATCCATACCACCTGCCATTCTTGTTGTTTGTATTCATTGCTGTAATTCTGCGCGAATTAATAATATCAAGTAAAAACTTGCGTCAAAAACTGTGTGTGTATAGCTGCTGTAACATGTCTTCATATTTTGATATTCTTCCTTTTCTATAGTTTACGACTATCGATAGTACGATAGTACTATTGATAGTTTCCCAGCACTACTCGATAGACAGTATGGTTGGGACCAGTGTTGCCAGTGAAGTTTCGAGAAAGATACATTTTAGTTTCCAAAAAGATACACTTTTTCCCAAAAAAATGAATTTTGAAAAAAATTGTAATTTCATATTTAATGAATATTATAAAGAAAAGGATATCATATAAATTAATTTTTTTATTTATTTAAGTCATAAATATTAGGGAAGTAATTTTTAAAAACACAATAAGCAAACATTAAAATTAATTATATGTAACTATCTTTGGATGTAATCGAAATAAATTAAATTTTGTAAAAATTAATATACGAGTTAAGGCGTCAATACCAAGGCGATTG
The DNA here is from genome assembly GCA_930367215.1 of Pollenia angustigena. NCBI lineage: Eukaryota > Metazoa > Arthropoda > Insecta > Diptera > Polleniidae > Pollenia > Pollenia angustigena. Next base: position 210,398,533 of record OV884059.1, on the reverse strand, counting down.
TATCAAAAAGTTCATATAAATTTCCTGAAAATAAAAGATGTTTATATTTCCTTCGAAAAACTTCGCACTACTTGTATTCCTCGATTTAGGTGAATCGTATGTTGAAACATCCTTAATGTTTTCTTTCATCATTATGAAAGCTGCTATTGTATAAGTATTGAGTCGATTACGATGATCAGTCTTAATAAGTTTTAGTACATTTTGCATACAGATTCAAAAGATACGAAAAATAATACATGGTACGTGAAGCCATCAAACGATACGAAAAATGTATCTTCCGTATCCTAATGGCAACACTGGTTGGGACTTTGGCCAAACGAAATAAGTTTCTCTTTTATGGTATAACAAACACCGGCACAATTGCATGGTGTTGGGTTTCATATAACGTTTTTGGGTCATGTAGAACTTTTGGGGTAAATTAAACCTGCCATAGTCATAAAAAATTAAAATGGATTTGAAATGTATTTTAAGAAAAATTTGTACATTTCAAACTTATGTTATTTTTTATGAAAACGGCAGTACATCTTTAACATAAAATTTGTAAATTCTTAATTACATTTGAGGCCATGAGAACCAGAGTGGCCTAATTGAAATTTTTCAATACTGATTTTAATTGAAAACACTTCTCTAAACGATAAAAGTTATAGTGCCACAGTGACCTGAAAATAAGTTAAACATTTGTTTTCCCTAGATGACATTAGAATTACCATCTTTGTCAATTAGAAATTTAAAAAGCGCTATGTTATCCTTTTGCTTATGTAGTTACGCCCACGCCACTCTGGCTCTCATGGCCCCATTAAAAACCCGATTGAAACTTTCGTATTGTCAAAGAATAACAAAAATTTCCTTGTCCCAGAATATCGAACCCTCTCTTTTTTGTTTTCATATTGATAGATAAATATATATGCAAACATTTACATAAACAAACATTACGGACATTTAAATTAAACAAATGTTTTAAATTTATATGCCAATCACTGTAAACATATTTGAAAATTAAAAGTCATATAAATTTTCACAGATTCTGGTTTGTGTATTGAAACCATAAATTTACTTTCTTTCAAAAACGTTTAATTGTTTTTGCTAATATTTTTTTTTAATTATAAAATAAACATTTTCTTAATAATTTGCCAGATACAAAATAAAGTATGTATGTATTTTTGTTTTATTTTGTTTACATTAAATATTTACAGAATCAACCTGTAAAAGTAGCTGACACTGAGGGAAACCTTGTGAAAAAGGAACAGCAGCCAACAGATGCTGTTTCAACTGCAGCAATAGATACTCCGCAGCAGCAGCAACAACAGCAACAGAACAATGGTCGTCAAACATTGCCAGGAAATACAGATGTGAATATTGTAAGTGCATATGAAGTCTATTGGCCATGTTCTAGAAATCGCAATAAAGTGGATTTAAAATTAAACAAATTTTGAAAACGGACCAGTAAAAATATTTATTTTTATATACATACCTTATAGGTACATTGAGTACTAATTATCTTTACAAGATTTATTATTTCATAAAAACAGGAAAAACTTAGAGCATTTGGTAACTAATTGAACTAAAAGTCTCGTTCGATTTTAATTCCGCTTCATTTCGATTTTTAGAACATGCCTGTTTATATTATTTAAGTTTTGTTGTATGTAAATGTGTTGTGAGCTTAATGCAAAAATTTATTGCTCCTGATAAAGGAACAAACATACATATGACGACATAATAATTAAAAGTAAGTTTTTTTTTCATGCCAAAAAAATTAAATTTTTTAAGCCCCTTTTTTACTAATCTTTAATGATATGCCAAATATTTTTACTTGTTTGTACATAATTATTATTAATTTTTTACATAATTATTAATATTTTTTTTTATTAATGTTTACCATATTTTTAGTAATTTTAGATTATTTCCACTTAATTTTAATTTAAGACACATACTGTAACCGAAACTTTCCAGTTATTTTTAACGTTTTGATTTAACAGCAAGTAAGGCCGGGTTATTGAGATGTGGATTAACTTTAAACCTAGTTTAACGTAGTCCGAAACTCGAATTTTTCCAACGAAATGTGATTTTTTTAAATTTTTTATTAAAGACCAACATTTTTAGCAAAACTAAGCTGTTCCGTCAAAATCTTGTACACAAATCTGTTTTCAGATTAACTGAACCTTTTTTAACTGAAATCTAAAAAAACCCAGCCTAAGATTGCTATATTCGGCTACGCCGAATCTTATATACCCTTCACCATAGTGCGATAAGAACATAATTTTATATAAATACAATTCTTCAGATATAAATTAATCTATTTTTTTGCCACGCCTACTTATCCAATTCTGCCCACATTTTGTCGGATGTTATGTTTAATAACCGTGGTGTTTGTTTCTTATACGGAAACCTTGGCTCTTTCCGTTCTTCAGATATAAAGAAATGTATAAGTTGTTTGTATGGGAAGTTACACGTCCACTTCTCTAATCCCGCCTACATTTTTTCGTATGCTATGTTTTGATAACCGAGATGTTTGTACCTAATTTGAAAACTTTGGCTCTTACAGGCAGTTTTGGTCATATCTCATATCTTTCATTTAAGGACTGATCTGGCTGAGTATGTTTTTTGTAAACTGGCTCTCTTAACGGGTTAATACAATGTTTTGTTATTTATGAATGACTCTCAAATTCATTTACAGCAAACAAGTTTTTTATTCATTTCATTATTTCTTATTTTTGTATATGGTTTACTCTCTTCCTTTCTTTTGAATGTTTTATATTTGAATAAATGTTGTGCACTTTGAGTAAAGGCAAACGAGTGATAGCAAACTTTAACGAAGTATTTGTGACATAAATATATAACAACCTAGTTCCCACAGTTCCTATTGTCTTCGGAAAACCCATTTCAACATACGCACGGGAAGGCGGACATCGTTAAACCTAAATGCTAGCATAATGCACAGATTGATATAAGATTCTTCACAAATTTCTTCTATATGAATAGAAATCATACTACTTAATTTCGTAAATATTGGGCCACAATTAACCATATGCGCCATATAAAGTCTACTCTCGGAAAACAGTTAAGTACGCCTTAAACCGTAACCAACAATGGTTTTGTAATCAAATTTGATATTTCACAGTTTTAGAGGAATTAAAAATCACATTATCAAATTTCGTGAAGATCGGTCCGTAATTTAGCATCGGCTACATATAATGCCTACTCTCGGAAAACAGTTAAGTACGCCTAAAACCGAATAACGGTACTCTAATTAATTTTGTCATCAAAATTTTATAGGACTAGAAATCACTCTGTAAAATTTGGTAAAGATCGGGCTATAAATAAAATTTGTGATAATTACTTAGTTTATAATATTACATAAGTCCCATATTAATACCAGGGGGGTTACCGCGTATTTCGATTCGAAAATACGCCCCTCAGCCCCCCAGAAATTACTGAACATCATTTTTTAAGGATTGATTCACAATTTACCATGGTTGCGGTATAAATTCCCATCTTGAAAATCATTTTAGCATGGCTAAAACTGTTACGAATCATGATATTTTAATTAAATTAGTTCAAATTAAGTTTCATGGAACTATAAATTGTCGGTCAATAATTTAACACAGGTCTTAACCCCAACCGATTTTAATACTGACGTCCGTTTTTATAAAGATTGGTTAACAGTTTATAGATCCCATATAGAGCCCACTCCTGAAATATTATAGCTGTCGGTGGAGGGTATCAAAAATTCTGCACAGTCGAATACAGTACTTTAACTTGTTTGATTTAGTTTGTTTAAATGTATTTGACGGGGTTTTCGTTATTTTGTGACAGTGGCTTAAGCTAGCTTGTGCATATTACGGTTGGGCCCAAGACGAATTCATGTAAACGGTGGTGTCGACACTACAGCAATTATAACACCAAAAATACAACACTGCAATTTATTTGTTGCTTTCGTTGGTCAATATGTATAAAACACAAGCAATTTTTGGCATTCCTCTCTCTTAGTAAGAAAAAAAGTAGCTCAGCTGTGCTTTAAACGCCACCTGAAAAATTAATTCGCCTTGTTTGGGTCTTTAGTGTCTTATTGAATAGTGCCTTACTTTCTCACGTAAAAACGCTTAAAAATTATTTTTTGTTCAAAATAGGAATAATTCGATATTGGACCGTTAAAGTTTAATCTTTCATTCCCATTTGCTGTTAAATATTTTACAAAAAGAGTTAAACAAAAGGTTTTTCGCTCATTTTTTTGAATTTAAAGGCTACGAACTAAGTCCCTAATGAACTAAGCCCCGAAAGTAAAAGGTATAGCCTTTTCACCGTTGGCAACATCTAACATCACCATTTATATTCGAAGATGTTGAAATTTTCACGTAATAGGCTTTTTACACTTGCTGACATCTTTCTTCTTATCGCAAAGATATAAACATTTTTCCATAAGAATTGTACAGGGTTAAATAACATCTTTTTCATCTTTAAAAGATGTTCATTTCTCATGTTGTTTCACTTAACTCCTTTCGATTATTTTAGTGCCATCACTAGAATAAACAAATAATTTGACAAAAGAATATACCATCACTAGGAAAAAATACAAAAGAGCAGGACAGCAATTTAGGTTTTATTCGCTCTTACACGTGAAAATACATACATATTTTTATGATGATGAAAGTTGCAAATGTAAACTTCTTTTCTTCATTTCCACGCATTCCTCTAAGATGTGCTCAAGTGTAAAAAGGCTATAAAGCCTTTTATCTACCATCAATTTGCCACCATTTGCGAAGATGTTAACATCTTTCCATAAGAAATACATAGAGCTAAAAACCAACATCTGTCAACATCTTTAAAAGATGTTCCTATATCATTTTATTCCATTCTACATCTTTCGATTATTTTAGTGTCATCACTAGAAAAGTGGCAATAAGTTATATTATTATTGTGGCATCACTGACAAAAAGAAGTTTGTTTTGAAAGCAGCGTTACCATTTGTCAAGTTTTATCTTTTATTGCAATGTTTTTTTGTTAAGTATTTTTTATATTTTTAAACAAATTGAACTTCAAATACATTTTTGAGTTTTCTTTTTAAATTTTGGCACTTTTGTGAGAAAAAAAACATTTAAAAAAAAAATTTTTTTAAAAAATGGTGACATTTTTACTTGATGGTAGATGTTAGATGTGAGCAATGTAAACGAGTGTTTCACATTTTCTACATCTTTGATGGTAGATGTTGATCAGTGTAAAAAGCCTATTAATAAATACATAGGGCTATAAATTAAAATCGTTACATCTTTCATCGTAAAAATATTTTCATTAAATGATATACATATTTGTTTTTTTCTAATTATGACACTTACAATTCTTATAGCAATTATACTGATCAACATCTACCATCAAAAATGTAGAAAATGTGAAACACTCGTTTACATTGCTCACATCAAACAAAAATGTCACCATTTTTGAAAAAAAACATTTTTTATGAAAAATGTTTTTTTCTCACAAAAGTGCCAAAATTTAAAAAGAATACTCAAAAATGTATTTGAAGTTCAATTTGTTTAAAAATATAAAAAATACTTAACAAAAAAACATTGTAATAAAAGATAAAACTTGACAAATGGTGACGCTGCTTTCAAAAAAAAAACTTCTTTTTGTCAGTGATGCCACAATAATAATAGAACTTATTGCCACTTTTCTACTGATGACACTAAAAAAATCGAAAGATGTAGAATTAAATAAAATGAGATAGGAACATCTTTTAAAGATGTTGGTTTTTAGCCCTAAGTATTTCTTATAGAAAGATGTTAACATCTTCGCAAATGGTGGAAAATTGATGGTAGATGTTGATCCGTGTAAAAAGGCTCTTATGGGAAGATGTTATCATCTTTGCGATAAGATGAAATATGTAAAGCTTATTAGATTATTTAATGGTGTTTTCTTTTCTAAAAAATAATGATGCATTATAGTTGTGTAATATATTTATTAGGTTACACGAACCCTTACAAAGTGATACATTTTTCTTAATTACAATGGAACAAAATAATAGCTACGTTTTACACTCAACACTAATGTGTATTTAGCGTGTTAAATATTGAATGCAAAGTTTTTACTAAAAGCGATATTCACCACGCTTGTAGCAATTTTCAACATTAAATTTTCTTACAATTCCAATAAGCGTTAACAGCACTGATTTTTAATAATTAATGTCAGCTATTGTTAAAAATTTTGCGACAAAAAAAATATATAAAAGTAAAACAAACGAAAAACAAAAAGTTTTTATATCACAATATAACTAAAAATCACAATATAACGCAAATTGTCCGCAAACACAAGAAAAAAAATATTTGCTTGCATAAAAAAGTACTTTACGCAGATGCAAAAAAGGGTATTATCTCACACTCAGTCATAACTGCGGGTAAGAAATGGAACAAATTTGCCATTTATTGTTGCAACATGTTTAGAAAGGAAAACGACAACTTCTCACATTTTTGCATATATTTTTAGGATGCAACAAAAACCCGCACGAATGGTAGCATATATGGAACATTATTGTCAGAAAAGAAAACACCATAAGTGTCATCACTTGAAAAGTGGCAAGAAATTGTATCATTATTATTACTGTGGCATCAGTGACAAATTAACCTTTTTTGAAAGCAACGTTATAGCCTTTTTACACTGATCAACATCTTACATCTACCATCAATTTGCCACAATTTCCGAAGATGTTAACATCTTTCCATAAGAAATACATAGGTCTAAAAACCAACATCTTTAAAAGATGTTCATCTTATTTCATTCCATTCTACATCTTTCGATTATTTTAGTGTCATCACTAGAAAAGTGGCAATAAGTTCTATTATTATTGTGGCATCACTGACAAAAAAAATTTTTTTTTTTAAAGTAGCGTTACCATTTGTCAAGTTTTCTCTTTTATTGCAATGTTTTTTTGTTACGTATTTGTAATGTTTTTAAAAAAGTGGGACTTTAAATACATTTTTGTGTTTTCTTTTGAATTTTGGCACTTTTGTAGAAAAAAACATTTTTTTTTCAAAAATGGTGACATTTTTGTTTGATGGTAGATGTTAGATGTGAGCAATGTAAACGAGTGTTTTACATTTTCTACATCTTTAATGGTAGATGTTAGATGTGGATCAGTGTAAAAAGCCTATTACCATTTGTTTAGCTCTCCATTTTTTGCAATTTTTTTATTTTTTTTTATTTTAAAACAAAAGAATTCCAAATACATTTTAGTGCTTTTTTTAAATTTTGGCACTTTTTTAGAAAACAAGTTTTTTAAAAACTTTTTGATTAATAGTAGATGTTAGATGTTGCAAGTGTGAATTTTCAATATCTTCCATGCAGTCCTATGAAATTAATGTAGGTGTGAAAAGGCTATTTAGTCGTAATTTACACCATGGACATTTCTTGCCGGACAGAAAAAGTGAAATGAAATGGCTCCCAAAACAAAAATGAACTAAAACCCCATAAATGAAAACTTATTTCACAATGATGTAAGTCCCCGATTCCGATATCAAATTCCAAATTTAGAAGCTTTTGTTAGTTAGCAATGCCGGTGTTTGGTACTCCACCCGAAGTCCAGCTATGTTTTAGTTAGAGATTCGGGATTTTAAGTTTCAAACATAACACCCCAACCCTTAAAAATATACCTACATCAATATTTAATATGTTTAATGCAACTTGAAAAATATATGAACTAAGCCCCTCAAAATATTAATTAATCTTTATTATATCTACAAAATTTGGGGACTTACTATATATGGGCGATTCTATTCTGACGGGTGCAACATTTAGACGCTTTAAACGTCTTTTTTTAGAAGGTGTAACATTTTTTTATATACTATTGTAATCTATTTACAAGAATTTATATGAAACGATCAAATATCCACGAGAGAGCTTTAAAGTGCATGACCACAAAAACACAAAACTCTGTTAATTTTTAAACTCTTATTGTATTATTCTTTTTTATTGTGAAAGATGATATATCAGACGATGATTATCAAATCATATATAATCCAAATACAATCCCCTATCACAAAAAAAAAAAAAATATTAAAAAAATTAGCAAACTCCCTAAAATTCGTTGTTAGTCTTTGTATGAAATATTGGGGAGTAAGTTAATTTTTGCTTTCGGGACTCATTGGGGACTTAGTTCGTAGCGCCGTTTTAATAAATATCTTAATCACTACGCCATAATGAGAAAAGATCTTGCCAACTTAAAATTTTAAATCAGGGAAAGACTATCATATTTTATTATTCGAAAGACTTATGTTTCTATCAAAAATTCTGATTCTTATACATTTTTTACCCTCGCAGATTAAGAAGATAGAAAATAAAAACACTCAAGATTTCAAAAAATATTTACGCAATTCTAAATAAATAATATCGTTGGTCTCATGTAGTAAGCCCAACTTAAGTGTCTTTACCTAAGGTAGAAGAAACTGTAATTATCAAAATTTTAAATTGATTGTAAAGCCGTTATTTTTGATACTATTGCATTCAATTTTTTAACGAGGTGTATTTCTCCGAAATTTATTGGAATCTTCATGAGATCAACGCTAGTTAATCAGCAGTTAAAATTTTTTGTCGATATCATTTCAAATTTAAATAAAGACTATAAGCCTTATTACGGTTCTCGTTGTTGGTAACACCGTAAGTCGTTGTAGATTAAAGAACGCAGGATACGTGTTACTTTAATCTACTACAGAGTCGTTTTTGACATCGAGACCCGTAATAAGGCCTAATGTAAAACACATGAACTGGTTTCCGACTTCGACAACGACATTCATAATAAGACCAGATGTATTTGAACAATTTCTTTAAATTTAGTGACAAAGATAACTGTTGTCTAATTAAAAAAGTAATTTTAATTAGTAAATATTAAAGATATAAAGTTTTTAAATACACGCTGGCAATTTCATTTTTTTTTTTATTTATTCGAATATTTTTTTAATACATAGTTTAATATTTTTTTTATTCCTTTTTTTAATTTAAAAATATATTTTTATTTTTATAGGCATTTTATTATTTTTTATAAAAATGCTTATGTTTTAGCGTTTAATTTTGTAATTTTATAACTCCGCTTTATTTTTTATAACAAGTTTTTGCATGGCAAAATAAAATTAATATTAATAAAGTTGAATTGAATTTTTATAATGTATTTTTGTTTTAATTTTTTGTTTGGTTATGTATGCTAAGAATGCGTTATTGAATTTCTTAAAGGTTTGTATGCTAGTGAAGTATTTGTTTGATGTATTTATTCTTATTAAAAAATGCATTATTTTATTAAATCAAACTATTTATTATTGTGTCAATTATTTAAAGGATTATTTCAAAATTTCTATTTGTAAGTCCAAAGGTTTTATTTTAATTGTACTTAAAAAAATTCAACTGCAAATTTCTGAAATTCAAATGCAAATTTTTAAAATTTTAAATGCAATACACACGATACAAGAATAAGGTTTCTTGATAGGTAGTTTTAAAATTTATGTAAATTTGAAATTATTTTTTTTATCATTTCGAGATATTTTAAAAATAGTTTTTACAAATAATTTAGTTTCTGGTGCATACATAGAAAAATATTTTAAAAATTGTTAGATCAATATATTTTAAGAAAAACTATTCGAGGATACTAAACATTTTTGTGTAAGTGTAAAGTTGGCGTTTGTTGTTAGCGAAAAGTAAATTAAAAAAGGGTTAAAAAGGCCACTAGCAATAATTACACTTTCAAAAGACTGATTAAAAAAGGTTGATGAAAAAAATCTTCTTATTAGCTCGGGCTTTATTATAGACTTTTTATACTGATCAACATTTCGGTGAAACGCGTTATAGAAAATGTGAAACATTCGCTTATAGACTTTTCACACTTGTCAACATCTACCACCAATTTGTGAAGATGTTGAAATTTTCCTATTCTTAAAATTCTAAAAATTTTGTTTTAAATATAATTATGCGAAAGAAAGAATTCTTTCCCACATTGGAAATAGGCTAAAATTTCGTTTAATAATGTTAAAATTAACCAAAAAAGACTTACAAACAAGGAAAAAGTTGACGAATGGTAACTCTGCTTTTAAAACAAATGCAATTTTTTCAGTGATGCCACAATGATAATAGAATTTATTGCCAATTTTCTAGTGATGACAAATAATCGGAAGATGTAGAATGGAACACTATAGACAGGAACATCTTGTAATAAATAGCCTATTTATAGCCTTTTTACACTTGATCACATCTTAGAGGAATGCGTGGAAGATGGTAAAAATTAAAAAAACTTGTTTACATTAAATAAATGATAAATGAATGATTGCTGTCCTGCTCTTTTGTATTTTTTTCTAGTGATGGTATTTTTAACAAATAATTTGTTATGACACTAAAATAATCGAAAGATGTTGAATGGAAACAACATGAGTTAGGAACATCTTTTAAAGATGAAGAAAGATGTTGATTTGAAGCCCTGTACAATTCTTATGGGAAGATGCGTTCCCATAAGATAAGATAAAATATGTTAGCAAGTGCAAAAAGCCTATTACACTTGAGCACATCTTAGAGGAATGCGTGGAAGATGTTGAAAATGAAAAAAACTTGTTTACATATGTAACATCTTTCATTATTAATATATTTATTTTCACGTGTAATAGCCTTTTCACACTTGTCAACATTTAACATCAATTTGCGAAGATGTTTTCCCATAAATACGTAGGGCTAAAAATCAAAATTTTTCAACATCTTTTAAATTTTTCGATTCTTTTAGTGTCATCTCTAGAAAAGTGGCAATAAATTCTGTTATTATTGTGGCATCACTGACAAAATGAAAAATGCATTGAAAGCAGCGTTACCATTTCTCAAGTTTTTCTTTTTTTGCAAGCCTTATTTTGCTAAAATTATTGAACAAAATGAATTAGAAACACATTTTGGTGTTATCTTTTGAAATGTTGGCACTTTTGTAGAAAAAAAGTATTTAAAAAAAATAATAAGTTTTTTTTTCAGAAATGGTGACATTTTTTATTGATAGTAGATGTTTCAGATGTGAACGCGTATTTCACATTTTCAACATCTTCCATGCGTTCCTCCGAATTGTATGCAAGTGTACAAAGGGTATAAGAGCGAATAAAAAGTAAATAAATGATATTGCTGTCCTGCTCTTTTGTATTATTTTCTAGTGATGGTATATATTTTTTAAAAATTTATTGGTTTTTTAAAGTGATGACACTAAAATAATCGAAAGATGTTGAATGTAACAAGATAAGATGGGAACATCTTTTAAAGATGAAGAAAGATGTTGATTTTTAGCCCTGACAATTCTTATGGGAAGATGTTATCATCTTTGCGATAAGAACTTGAAGAAGACAAGTTGTGAGAAAGTGTAAAAAGCCTATAGATGTTTTAGCTATATGTATTTCTAATTCCTTTTGTACACTTGCATTCATTTCCGAGGAACGCATGTTGAAAATGTGAAACATGTGTTCACACTTGAAACTTCTAACATCTTCTATCCATAAAAACTGTCACCATATCTGAAAAATTAAACATTTTTAAAAGAAAAGAAATAAATGTATTTGAAATTAATTTTGTTTAAAAGTATAAACAAATTAACCAAAAAAAAAAAAAAAAAGACTTGCAAATAAGTAAAAACTTGACAAATGGTAGCGCTGCTTTCAAAAAAAAAGCATTTTGTCAGTGCTGCCACAGTTATAATAGAATTTGTTGCCACTTTTCTAGTGATGGCACTAAAAAAGGGAATAAAATGCGATAGTAATGCTATGCTCAGCCGATGATATAAACCAGTGTTGCAAAATTCAAATTTCGTAATGGTACTGAACTTCAACTATAAGAGTATTTTTCCCACCAAACGGCACTTTTTTTTAAAACAATAATTTTTGAAAATTAAAGGAACAAAAAATATTTTATTGGAATTCATTTATCTAAGTATTTAATAGCAAACAGTATTAATATTTGACGTGCACATGTAAATAATATTTCTGTTATACATAAGCGTCAAGCGCCCATCCATCTACAATATTATTGAATATGTTATTCGCCATATCCCGGTGGCGTTTATGAGCGACATTGCCATTATAACATTTTGTTCGATGAATAATCGCACCAGAGTCAGTAACAAGTTCATATTTAGGGAGTTATGCATGACAAAGGCTTTGCAATGTCACTGTTCCCTTAAAAGGAAAAACATAGCGGCATTGACTGTTGGTTTGTGAGATTTTGTATTTTTTATTTTGGTATTTATATTTAAAATTTTGCAATGTTACATTATTCAGACTTTAACATATTTTGCATATTTAGATCTAAGTTCTAAAAAACGTTAAAAACATTAATGTTTAAAAATAATGCTTTTTATTCAGTGTTATAAGGTAAACATCAACTAGATCTATAGTTTTTTATCAATCTTGTAACGGTTGCTACGTGTAAACGATTTCTTCATTTGCTTTTAACATCATTTTGCATTTGAAAATGTGCGTTCAATTGATGCTCTGAAATGTGGTATCGATAAAATACCAAAAGCAATGTGTGAAATGTTAGCAAACATAAGTTTTGTTCTTAATATTGGCTATATTTTTCCAAAAAATTGTAATATGTATATTCAATTCTGAAATGCTTTATTTCTGGAAAATCCGCTAGAACACGGAATTGAGAATTGATATTATTATAGTTTTCTTTATCGCTTGTAAATAACATTAATAACAATAGTATTAGGCTATTGGGTTTTCCGGAAAAAATATTTTCTGAAGTAAAGCTGACTATCACTTTTAAGGTTTTATTTTCGAATCAAAATTTTGTTCTTAATGTTTTGCATATTGTCGAATAAAATGATTTCGCAGTTTCGTTTACTTTATAAGCCATTTCCTTAACATTGCATGTTTCTATAAATATGGTTTGCATTTACATTTAAATTATCCAACGCACCCCTTCTTATAAATTTTCTTGCCACTTGTAAGAATAAATATCCCATTCTCGAAAGTAAAATATGAATCCTGGCGTCGACACTTTGCATTTCAATGCTAAGTGCTGGTTCACACAGGTCAAGTTTACTTGAACAGTTTTATTTAAATTTTCTTTTGAACTTGCGTTCACGTTCATGCACAAAATTAATTTTTGTTTTTTTTTCCTTCAACTTTGTAGCTTTTTATTATATTACGGATTAAAAAAGAAAAGAAAAATACAAAACTGACTGGTACGGTCAAGTATGTACCCCTTTCCATTCTCTTTACCCCTCTCTCCTAAAAGCTCAAGACTTGAAGAGTCAAAATTGACCTGTGTGAACCAGCACTAACGGAATTAGTTATTTTTAAGTTCCAACAACATAAATTTTGCAACAAACACATGATGACCAAAACCAAAAGTTAAGAGTTAAAAAGCTCAATGGATAAAAAAAGTACTAAAAACATTGAGGGGGTAATGCGGTATTTTTAATACGAAAAAGTACTGAAAAAAGTACCAAAGTACTGAATTTTTCAACACTGATATAAACCACTCGTTTCGCTCTCTGAAACAAGATTGCCAAACATGCTGTTCATGTCGACCCCTAACCGCGAAAATAATGTAAGCGCCAAAAATCAAATTTTACAGGAGAGAGCTTTTTTGTTTTGTTTCATATTAATTTTGTATGAAATTTGTCGCTTACACTAAAATTGTTTTTGCTATAAAATCGTAACGGTACATTATGTGACCATAATATTTTAGGAGATGATGCAAGTGGTGCCAATAAAGTCATTTATAAAAAAAAACGAAAATTGAAAATGATGTCGCTTACGTTATTTTCGCTGTTAGGGCTCGATATGATTCATTCTTGTTTCATTTTGACATTTTTTTGTGTTGTTAGTGTGATTTTATTTAAAATAGATAAAAAAAAGTAATTAAAAGTTAAAATATATTATTTATTGGGAGAGCGAAACACGCATGTTGCTGTCCGTGTGAACATGTATTTCTTATGAGAAAATTTTAACATCTTCGCAAATTAATGGTAGATGTTTAATGTTGAAAAGTGTGAAAAGGCTATTAAGGTTTAATTTCAGCATCTTTGCAAATCGATGGTAGATGTTATATGTTGACAAGTGTGAAAACACTATTAGTAGCATGTTAAAGCAAGGTTGGCAACCAAAACGTATTTCGGTACCGATATTAAAATCTTTGTTTTATTATATATATATATATATATATATATATTAGAGTTGTCAACCGATTAAGAATAATTCGATTAATCGATCAAACAAAAACAAACTCTTGTTCGAATAATTTTAAAATGGCGATTTTCGAATAACGAATAAATCGATTAAATTATGTCGATTAATCGAACAATTTTTTTTTGTTAAAAAATAAATTAATAAAAGACTAATAAGAAATAAAAGCTTAGAATTTGATTTATTCTCATACGTTTTTAGCTATTTTATACAAAATGTAGAAAAAGTAAAAAATATTGTTGCTATAGCCCTCATTGTAATTAATCTCAATGTTTAGTAGGCAAAAACCGTGTTAAGTATTCATTGTATTTCAAAAATGTATCTTATGTTCGTATTAAACAAATCTTTGACAAACAAGTGTAACAGCTGTTTTCTTTTTAAATCAAACGTTAAACAATTTTCCTGAAATGTTGGTTAAGTTAATCATTACATTTGAGATGATTTAGATGACAGATAATAAAGAAAAAAAATGCAACCAACAAATTTAAATTTCTTTAAATTATTAAAAATGGATAAAAATACTTTAATAAAGCGATCAGAACATCATTTTAAACATATTAATTATGGAATTGTGAAAATTTACGAATTATTTAAAGTCAAATAAAAACATTAAGAAGAAATCATGGTCGGTTGTACACGCGAGGGGTACTTACATGGTGACCGATTCTATATTATACTCAGTTTGAGGTATGTTCAGAGGATTCGATGTGGTTTATGAAGTGATTAAGTTGTAATCATGTCAATTTGAAGTGATTAACAAATAACGTCAATATATGGTTAATCATCTCGATTTTGATGTGATTAGAGCTTAATCACGCTCGAGTTGCTTAAACGCGTTTAAAGTGTGAACATAGCATAAGTATCACAATATTACAATAGAAAACGACGTAGTAGAAGATAATCCAACGACATCAAAATATGCCGAACTTCTTCCAATGGAAAAATACATACAGAGAGACAGCGGTTGTTTTATAGAAGAAGTTGTACGCAGAAGTTTGGCTGAAGATGGAAGGTCTGCAAACGCCTTTCGAATATCGAAAGTTGTGTCGGATTATTTAAGAATTAAGGATTTTATGATTCCTTTAAGTAATACAACGATAAAAAGTTGTACGCATCAAAAAAAGGAGTCATAGTGGATTTGAGAAAAAATAAAGAAGAAAATGGAAGATTTTCCATAGTTGTAAATTAACGGAAAATATGTAATTTTTTTTATTCGTTATTCTCATCGATTAATCGAATAATTTTTCAGATTTAATCGTTAGATCGAACGAACAAAAACAATTATTTGAATTATTCGAACAAAGCTAAAAGGCGAATAATTGACAACTCTAATATATATATTATTTCTTTTAAGCTGAAATAGTTATATCGGTTTTAAGGGAATATGTTTACCAGCATTTTACGCCAAAAAAATTAATTTCGTTATGTTAACAATATCGGTATTCAATATAAACGGATTTCGGTATCGTTTGGCAACGTTGGTTAAAAGTCATCAAGGCCCATTTATAAGGTCTGCGCAGCACTGTAACAGTACAAAAAACAACAGGGATTTTGTTAGTGCACAATTTTTTTGCCTTTGATAACTTGGTGGCCACACGATCAAGTTTTGCCTTTCAATTCCTTTCGATTTGCAATACACTCTCAGTTTTTTACTAGCACACACAATTTTTAAATTGACCACGAGATGGCTTTCAATTTCACCTTTCCATTTGTTTGGCAATTATACTCTCAATTTAACAGCTGAGTACAAGTTTGTCTTTATAAATTGTGTTGTTGTTGATATCTTGGAAGTAAATTGCTTACAAATTGAGTGCAGCCTACGTCACAGCTTTCAATTTAAAGACTATCAAGAACAACTTGAACGTGTGGCCGCAGGTAAAAGCTTACTTATTTCGTGGGGATTTTTGGAAATGAAACAAGTAGTGTTATGGGGATAGCAATTTACAACCCTGACTACACCATAAACAAAAACATGTTCTATGTGCATGTTTGTGTGGCAAAAACCAAAAACGTAAACAAAAATGTAAATATATAAGCGAAATGTAAATATCTCTTGACAGCTTCAAGGAATTAACTAAATAAACATATTGTCACTTGCGCATACCTTCTTAAATAGTTCAAGTAAGTCAACTTCTAATTCACACTTTAAAAAGACTGGCATCACTATGCACAAAAATGACAGTAGAATACGGCAAGGTGAATACGGCATACGATCGCTCGAAGAAGAGCGGAATTTTTCCGTAACATTCTAAAAACAAAATTAGTAATGAAAAAATAACTAAATGTTTCAAAAAGTATTAACAAAAATAATAATAAAACGAAAAGTGTTGTAAACAAAACCAGTGCTGAATAAAAAGATACAAATGCACGTACAATAAAACAAGTAAAAGAGGAATGAAAAAAATTCCTCTACAGCATTGCCACATGACAAACGAGTATCGAAATGTGTTGTGGTTAACACTATCAACATGTTGCTAGAGTAACAGAGTTTCATTCATTGCTCTAACTAAACGCTGTCATCATCATTAAATTTTCACTAGAGTAAAAAATATTTTTTGTCAACGCGT
The DNA here is from genome assembly GCA_930367215.1 of Pollenia angustigena. Classification (NCBI taxonomy): domain Eukaryota; kingdom Metazoa; phylum Arthropoda; class Insecta; order Diptera; family Polleniidae; genus Pollenia; species Pollenia angustigena. The sequence continues at coordinate 210,381,786 of OV884059.1, read as the reverse complement.
AAGAATATTTTATTTAAAATATTAAAAAAAAATCGACAATATTAACATAGAGCTAAAGTAAAACAATGAAAATTTATAAAATGAATAGTTTAAACAATGATAAACGTTTAAGTTTTACCAAAGTACTTGTGTTGTGAAGTAAAAAAAAAGGTTGCTTGGCGACGTTAACGACCGACATATTTTTTGTTGTCTTTATATTTTGTGTAATAATAATTTATAAAGGGAAAGTTACAAGTTAACTTGTACTTTTAATAATTGCATAGCAATACATTTTTTAATAATTGAGTTATAAATTTAATGGGTGTGTAATTAAACAAAAACAACAAAAAGATACATTTATTGATAAAACAAAATATGTACTCATCCATTAAATAAAAGCAACAACAACCGAACAGTAATTTAATAAATCCCTTTTTCAAAAAAGATCATTGTCAACAAGTGTACAAACAACATTTAAATATTTGTCGTACAATAAAAAAAAGCCGTGAAAATTATTGGCTAAAAATGTTGATTGTTAAAGCAACATTTCAAGCTTTCAACATGTTATTAAAAAGTTGGTGTTTATAAACATAGCTGTTAAGTGGAAATGTTGTTTTCATACATGTTTGTGTTTATGTGTCGTGTTTTTTATGGAAATTGACATCTCCCTTTACGCGCTCTCACTATTATTGTTTACCGGAACAGAGAAAAAAAAGCAGAAGAAAGAAGAAACAAAAAAAAAAAAAAACAATGTTAAAAATAAACAAAAAAATAATAAGAAAATAAAATTACTTGACTAAATAATTATTATCGTTAAGATTTTTGTTATTATTACACCCATTTAATTTTTCCGTGCCGTGTTACTAATGTTGCTCAATTGTTAAACATACACATACAAAAATATAATTTGTATCGTTTTTATTTAATTTTTTCACTACTGATACTACAACTGCTGCCGCTGCTGGATATTGTTATTGGAGAAAAAAAAAACAGATCATCTGTCGCTGTTAAAGCAAATACATATCAAAAGTGATAAATACTATAATAAATATTACAAAAATATTATAAAACACAGAAGTTGGTTTGAGAAAAAACAATAAAAATGACCACACGTAAAAAGAAGGGCAAAGATGCAGGAGGCGGTGGAGGTTTTATTAAAAAAGTCTCCTCCTTGTTTAACTTAGATTCGGTAATTAATATTTAACATGTTTTTTTTAATGTTTTTTATTATGATTACTTTTATATTTATGTAGTGTTTTTAAGAAAAAGGAAAAAAAAACTTGTTTAAGGTTAATTTTAAAGTGCTTCTTCCTGACGAACAAACGTCAACGCCACTCACTTTCAAATAATTTATTTGCTCATGAATGTGGTTGATGTTGTTGGCTTGTTCAGGCTATTTTTATGTGACCAATTTATCGGCTGCTACTGCTGCTGATGATAACATCATTTATTTATAAAGAAGAAAAAAAAATACATTTTAGCCACAGCAGAATATTATAGCCATCACCCACCCAACATCTAAGCTAGCCAGTCAACAAATCTCAAATGTTGAAAATGGATTTGAAGGGGTATTCCGGGTGCAAGTTTTCATTTAATATTTATTCATGTTGAATTTTTCATCTCTTAAGTGAAAATTGTGTTCTTTTTTTTTAATATTATGATTGTTCTCATTCTTTGTGTATATCAGTGATGGGTATTGAAGTTTGCTATTTCGGGCCAAGTTTGACTTGAAATAGTTCCAAAATGACTTAAAAAGGATCAAAATTACATTTCATATTATTTGTTTAATAGGTATCTTTAGTTTTTCTAAAATCTTTGGATTAAGTTTCCTGACGATCTGGCCTAAGCAACCAGTGAAATGCGCATAGCAATAGCTTATGCCTTCAACAATAAATTTCAGTGTTTTTATCAAGAATAAAAATTGGGAATTAAGCACGACAAACAAGGTCTTGTAAATTGAAAATTTTGTGTTCCCACAAAAATTACTTTGATTGATATCCACCCATTTCTTAGAGAGGTTGAGTATCACTTCTCTAATTCCGACTATATTTTGTCGGAAGTTGTGTATTTATAATCAGGATACTTTTAGCTTATTTTAAAACTGGCTTTTGCCGTTTTGCTGATATATATCAAAAATAAAATTAAAAAAAAAACAACAAGGGATTTATGGGTAAAACTACTGCCTCTAATTTTGGTGTTTTTTTGCACCATTTGTGAACCGATCAGGCTGAATTTCAATAGAAAACTTTTTTGGGGTCTTCGGAAACCCCATTTTAACATCAACTTCGCAGCTCATAAAGACCCAGTATATGTATTTGTACCTATTTGTAATATCAATATTATAGAAATTACCCTTTTCAGTGAAGGGTATAAAAAAGGACAGCTATTATCCTAGTGCTGTTACTTTGTGTAAATTCACCTTTGGTCTAAAAATTATATTTCATTTTTATTGTAAGCTATTGGAATACCATGTTCTATGTAAATAAAAATGCAATATAAATGTAAATAAGCTACTTTAATGTTTATACAGTATAAACGAATAAACCTTTAGAACGCGAATTCAATACCACTCGCCTGGAAAATCATATTTGACAGATCGCTAGGTATACCAGTAAAACAAAAACTTGAATTTTTATTTACATAGAACATGGCAGGCCAGCAAAAATCTTTGGAAGTTGTTAAAGTAGAAGGAATATTTTCATGACTTCTTTAGCACTTAACTATTTTGAATGAATTAAAAATGCCTTCCAAAATCCGAATAAATTTTAAATAAGTGAACCCATGAAAAATTACATGCATTGCACCCATTCAACTCTTATGTAGGAATTACAATTTTTCACTACAATTAGGTATTCTTTTAGGATTGAAAGGGGACGAATAATATATACAATTGACTTTAATGATTGAGTTAAATTTTTTTAATATATACATATGTTAATACATTTAATATGAATATGTATTTAAATTTGTTATATTGCGTAAATCAAGGCCTATCCAATAGGTCTGCTTACCTCTACAACAATACAACAATACAAAAAACAACATGCATTTTGTTTGTGTAAAATTTACCCGCCGTTGTCAAAATCTTACTACTTCATAGGGAAAACAAAAGGAAACATCTAATTTATAATACATTCCCATAATGCATAAAAAATTAATATCGAGCACCAATGAAAATACGCATTAAAATCATTAAAGCTTCATTGCTTTTCATTCACACTCGTTTCAGTTAATATTCCAGATCAATGAAAACCCCGATTTAATCACTGAACTTTCATTGGTTCTAAGCAATATTTTTAATGGCGAGCCGTTTACCTTAATGTGAACCCATGCTCGCCAATGATACGCTAATGTTAAAATCATGCATGTTTCACCTAAAAAGAACCAGTGCATTATCCGCCGAACCCATGCATTTACTACTTCTTTTGCATGTATTTTTTTGCTGGATTATAATTAAAATCAAATATCAGATGAACTACTGATATCTGTTACTTTTATACAACATACAATTAATACAAGAGCGTGGAATAGAGAGAATACCTTGAGCGAGTCGGTACTTTTTCGAATTCTTTCCAAAACTAAAAAAGAGCACAAAAAACAGTGATTGTGCCACAGTGACAGGCAGTATCCAAAAGTGCCAAAAAATCGCACTTTTGTGCCACAATTTCCAACATTGTTCGACCTTATTGCGTATTTTAATAGGGTTGCCAAATTGGTGGCATGTCATAATGTCCACTTTTTAAAGTGTCGTAATGTCTAAGTACACTTTTTGGTGTTACATATTTTAATTTAAAATATGTGTCTACTTTTTTTAAAAACAAAAAGAAATTACTTTATATTTTTTAAATACTTTTTTTTTGATATTAACATTTTCAAAACAAGTGGAGTGGACATGAGTTCCACAATTCATATAACGCATTTTGGCACATCTACATTCTGCCCAAAGATTAAATTGCTGTCTTTAACATCATTCGTCTACATATGTTAATGTTTTAGTTATCGAAGGGCACATTTTTTGGTGTGTTATGACATTGGACATAATGACCTGCCACCAAACAAATTACCGTATTCAATGTATTTTATTTTAATGTTTGCTTGGCAATGTGCGTTAGTTTCTGGAAGGTCTAAGGTGCTTTATACTTGTTCTAAGTTCAAATATAACTTTCTGTTCTTATCGCGTAACCTAATAAAGCACTCTTACTTGTTTTGAATTCAAATCTAAAAGTTGCAAAATAATTTTTACTATACCTATATGAAGAACATTAATTTAATGAAAATTAAATTTGATGAACTTTAGCCTAATTCAAATATGAAAATTTGGATTAAAAATCATAAACAGTTCAACAAAATGTAAATGGTACTAATAATTGTTAAACAGCTTAGGCACAAGCTCTATGTTTACACTTGTCCTTCAAGTTGTGCTGAACGTTATGATAGAATGTATTAGCAGAACCGCCTTATTTCGGGCGAAATATTGTTTCCTGTGCATAAAAGACTAAACGTGATAGAAAAAACTGAAAACGGATTTGAATTCAGCAAGCTAAAATCAATTTAAATCACATAACAAAGTTCTTGCTGCAGACGTTTTTATTTTATGTTGTTTTGAGGACCGGGTTTAATAATAAACATTACAGTAGACGCTCAGAAATTCGAACTCTCAGAAATTCGAATTTCCAGAAATTCGAATCAGTAATTTCATTACATTTGGCGAATTTCAGAGTGGTTTTTTTTATATTGTAAACACTAAAATTTTGACATTTTAGTTTAACCAATTACAAAGTAAAAAGGGGAATCCCATTTTAAATGATGATTTACAGATCTTGTCGATGTTGTTAGAGTTTAAAAGTCAATTTTTTGGTGTATGTATTACACATACTAAATAAAATGAACTGAATTGTTATTTTTTTTGTGATATTTCGTTAAGTTTTTTATAGTTTTTATGTTAAATAAACTAAAATTAAAAAAGCATTGTTTTTAATATCTTTATGGTCAAATTTACCAAAATTTTTGTATAAAAAACCGCCCAGAAATTCGAATAATTTGGAAATTCGAATCGCCCTTAAAACAAAGTGGTTCGAATTTCCGAGCGTGTACTGTATATATGTTTCTTAAGCATTAGTTACAAAATATTAAATTAATAAAAATATAAATAATTTACTAAAAAAAATCAAGAATATCTAGCAAAATCTTGCTAACCTAGTAGATTTTGAAGAATGAAATGATATGAAGTTCTTCCTTAAGAAGATAGAATCAAATAAGAATTAAAAGCCTTTTGGAAGTTACACAACAGGGAAGACCTTAAATTTTCGACCGACATTTTTTTACCATTACAGGTCGAACATAACATTTTCTACATATAAAATACCATATTCTTATTTTATTATAAAATCCTTAGTTCCCTTTATGAACACATGCCTATTTGAGCAAACAAAAAAAAAAAAAAAAGTTTTTGTTCACATGTAAAATTCTTTAAAAAAAAAAAAATAATAATTAACTAAATGTTTTATTCTATGACGCAAACAATGGATCTGAGCCAACTATTTAACATTCACGTGGGCTTGATTTGTTTTGGGAATGCATGCACATGTACATATTTACATCAAACAAAATCTTAAAATGACAAATTAGATAAGCTAAAAACTAAGGTTTATCTGAATACTTTTAAAACAAAAAAAAAAACTTTTGTAGTAGTAAGATTTACGGCAAATTGCACCAAGTTCTGTTGTAATTAACTATCAGTAAAAGCTGTCAAAGCATATTGGTAGCTGGAAGTTAAATTAATGGTTAGTTTTAACTGAACTTGGTGAAATTAGCAGTTATTTAGTACAGAAAAAAAAATATGGAAGCAAAGCAAACAATTACACTGGTCTACAACTTTGGACAAAATTGACATCAGAAACGAATTATGTTTTTTAACTAATATGGGGGCGCTGAATTCGAATCAGGCATAAAAATTGGGCTATCACGTCTTGTTATTTTTTTAACGCACGATGTCAATAATGTAAAACAGTCAATACTGACAACAATTTCACAATTATTAATTTGACAGAAGCCCACATTCATTCTAAATCTTCATAATAGTAGCGTTTAAGCATGTCAGAAAGTTCGTGTGTTACTGATTCAAGCTATTTTTGCTTTGTGTGTGGTGAATCATTAAAATATGCATATTTACATTATTTTGGTTTTGCAGTCAGAAACTTGTACAAACCGTGCACATTGACTATGTTTTGCATTTTCTTCATTCGAATAAAGATTTTTTTCCATAAAACCTAGATTTAATGAAAATTTTAAGAAATTATCAAGGATTTTGGGACAAAAGCATGCTGGGAGACTATTTCGTCCCCTCAATATAACAATAGCGTCTAATTTTTTTGGGGTTTTGAGAAAATCGTGTTTAAAGTTTTTGTCAAATCGGATATCTATTAAAACCTCATCGGATATCTATTAAATCGGATATCTATTAAAAACGAATACATAATACCGTATCTTGTCTTTAAACTGAACAATTTTTTTTATTCTACGAATCCTTTAAGACCATAATTATGTCATTCAAAGTGCAAGTCCTCCATGTAGGCTATTTTATTTTTAAAGGAATTCGTATGATGTATCTTGTTTATTCAATAATTTTACGGTATTTTTATTAAAATATTTGATCTCAAAAATATCAATTTGTAACATTATAAAACAGTGATTAATTCATAGTTTTGTTAATTCAGTGGCACGTATTCATTAATTTCCAATTTGGTTTGTTATAAACAAAAAATTATGACAAATTAAGGTATACATTGCGTAAATCAAAAATAACTAGAAGTTCATTCGTCTTCTTTCTCTTCCTCTGCTTCATCTGGCTCATCTAAACAATTTTGCTTCTTTCCACCTTGTAAGTAATAAAAAAATGACTGCGAGCCACGAGGAAATACATTCTTCTTGCACAAATTTTGGAGATCATGCAGCTTTCGATGGTCGGAATGAAACGATTTCTCAAACAATAGTGTGTATTATCTAGGGTTTTTTCCCGGGAATTCCCGGGACTTTTGTTGCGGGATCCCGGGAAATAAAAAGTTCTTCATAGTTTCAGAAAACAGCTATTTTTACTCTGAAATTTAGTTTTCTTTTCTCTAAAAATTAGCATCTGTGGATGGGTTGTCGATTAGATCAATTATAAGAAATGTGTACAAACGTAAATCAATGTCTCCTGCGGCAATAAATCTATAAAAAGCAGAATGGGCAGTGCAACAGTTGATAATTAATAAATTTAGTGAAGTGATGAATTGATAAAGAACATAAATTCAAAATAAGATGCAGGCAGTAAATTCTCATTGACCATGGACAAGTCTTAAAAATAGGATATACATAAACATATCGCTCCGTTATTGCAACATAGTCGTATCTACAAAAAAAAAATCGAGCTTGGAAATATATCCGGGAAGTGCGGGGAAACCGAAATAAAAAAATAATGAAACTCGTGTAAGTTACTAAAACATACAATTTGAAAAACACATTGTCCTAAAGATTACAGATGGACCTAATGAAAAGAAATAGTTTGTAAGAAGTAGTCCGGATGATGCTATTTTTTGCATCAACCTTGACATCAGAAGCATGCAACAACGGTGCACTTTTAATTATTTGTCCAACCTCGGTAAAAAAGTAAACGACATTTTTCGGAAACATGGCGACTCACTAAACGCTTTGAGTGTGTCAGAAAGTAATTTCCTACGCCGTTAAAAAATGTTAATATATTTATTAAAATATTTTATATATTTTATGATTTTACTTTTTGATCTCATATCTTGTGTACCTCAATTGTTATGTTTATTTTATCTTGAACTAGATCATCATAATACGGAATTTACTTATAATAGCCAAAGGTAATAATAATTCAAGTTCCGCTTTCAATCTTCAATTAATTTTTGTAGTATTTAAGCATTTATTTTACTTACTTTGTAAACAAGTTCCCTCACGTTTGTTTATAAAAGTTTTTTTCATTAATAAAACCAAGTTTACTTTGTATTATTTGTATGGAGCGGGATCCCGGGAAATTTAAAAATTTTTCCCGCTTTCCCGGGAATCGAAAAACTCCGGGAAAAAAAAAACTCTAGTTTTATCATAAGCTATTTTATGAGTTAAAGTTTTCATAAATTGTATTCTTTTCTACAGGCTAAAATGGAGTATAATGCGTATACACTATTATTCTATTAACAATTTTGCAGTGACAATTTCAAGTAAAATAGCGCATATGAGCTTACACACTTATTGAAGGAAAATTTTGAACAAGAAATTATACACTATTTTGTCCAACGACATTTTGACCCACTTTTTGTAAGTAGAATTTCACGAAATTTTGACCATACATAAAATCAACGATGGAGATTCTAAATATGCAATAAAAAAATAATAGCGTATGAGCACATACGCTATTGTTATATTAAGGGGACGATTTCTAGACTCTAATACGTGAAACCGAACCAACAAAATACAAACGACGCACAGTAGCGCCCGTAGAGCAAACGAGGTTGCAAAAATCAAAATTTTCATGAGCACCGACGAAGTTTTGAATAAACTCATGTTATAGGAAACTTTTCAACGATTTCAAATCTGCCACTCTTAATAATATCACATTTTTAGTTTAGAAGATATAGCCGTTCAAAGTTGACCGACTTTCGGTTTTCAAAAAAACACACAATTTTTAGTAAATTTGTTGCGATTTCAGGTGTAATATCACGAAAAATAGGTAACGAATCGCCTTATTTTTTGTTTGTATTGATTGATGCATTTATTAAATGTGTAATGATAAAAAAAAAATGAACTGTTTGCTTTGTGTTTCTCCTGGTAAATCACTATTTAAAAACTATCCGTTTTTTCACTATTTTTCAACTTTGACGGAAAATAACAAAAATCTATATTTTTCTATATTTGCCATATTTGCAAAATCTGTTCTTTGATTATTTCTTTACATAATTCAAAAATTTTATCTGCCCGTACGTGCCCGTTTGGCTTCTAGAGGTAAAAAAGGTTAAAAAGACATGGTTGCAGAAATTGTATGACAGTAGTTTGATCTAAAATCTAAAAAAACTACTCATTGAAATTAGCAGGTACGTACCTCACTTAAACAATACTTTGGCGTACAAATGGTCAAGAACAATATTGACTACAGGTAGGCACAAATCTTATTTGGACACGTGCATAATATCAAAATTGCATTATTCAGCCTAATTCCATTTGTATGCAGGGAACAGGTAAATTTTTCGGCATGGTAGCATAAGCCTATATATTGCAAATGGTCAAGAACAATATTGACTACAGGTAGGCACAAATCTTATTTGGACACGTGCATAATATAAAAATGCATTATTCAGCCTAAATCCATATGTATGTAGGGAACAGGTACATTTTTCGGCATGGTAGCATAAGCCTATATATTGCAAAATAAGCATAATGCCTGGATTAGTCTACGACTGAAAGTTGGCGCAACAATTACTGAAACCATTAAAAAGAAGTTGACCCCGACCGTCCATAAAATATTGGCGCATGGCAAAGATATAATTGAGTACCAGTCTTTGCCAATTGGAGAGCTTTCTGAAGAAGCACAGGAGTCTCTTAACAAATTTTATAAAAAATATAGATTGCAGAACACATTCAAAGCATCAAGGGTAAGGCAAAATGAGGACCTCTTCAACATGTTGGCAGCATCTTCCGATCCACTTATATCTTCCCTGCGGCATGTGAAGTCACGAATAGAGTTAGAAAATAATTATAGTTTAGAAATGGTTAGTCTTTTAGATATACCTTCTCTTACGAACTGTGATGAATATTTTACAGAAAATTGAAAAAATAAATTTAAAAAAAAATAATTTTTTTTTTAATTTGTTGGGTAATAATTTAAAACATAAAAACCTAAAGAAAAAAAATAAAAACAATCTAAAAATGTAAAAATAATTTTTTTTAGTTACCATAAAATTGATTTTTCTACTAATTTTAACTTTGATAACCCATAATTAGGCCCCTACAGAGCGTAGCACCCTTTCCAAACGCTCATTTCATAGGCTGAACAGTTATCTATCATATGCTGTTTAAACTGTTCAATTATCTTATTCGGTTCAAAAGATATGATTTTTGCAACGAAAAAACTCAAATGGCGCCACTGTGCGACGTTCAAATAACGCCATTAACTTTTGAGAATTCATTGATTTTTAAATAAACTAGGGATTTTTTATGTAAAAACAAATAAAAACATTTTTTGTATCTCGAAAACCTGACGTGATAGGGAAAACCCAATTACAGATTCGAGTTCAATTACCCTAGGAAAGATATTTGGTTGCTCCAGTCCAAACTCTTGTTGGCTAGTGTTATTAGACAGTTTATGTAAATCCTTTTTTCCCTTTAAAAACATCAAATTTTTAGTAATATTTTTTTATTTATATCACACACATTTTTTATTGTTGTCTGTCTCTCATTTCACCCTGTCAAGTCCTTAAGTGATTTTCTGATTTTTATTTTTAATATTAAAGAAATGCACATTTTCATTAAAACTCTTGTTTTAAAGAGAACGTGTAAACAAACCCCCTTTTTAAATAATTGTTTTCTATAAATTCCACTTTAAAATTGAAATGCCTTATTTTAATAGAAATAGTTTCCCACTTAGCAACTCTACTCTGTTTTACTCATTGCAGGGAATTCCATTGTAGTATATTCATAGATTTTTCTATATTAATATTTTGTATTCATCTGGTCTTATTAATTTTTTTGCTTCTTGCTTTTTTTACATTATGTGCCGATCGTTGTATGTTGTTGTTTTTATTTTATCACATTATTTTTTTTTATCATATTATTGTAATGTGTTTTTAAACTTTTTTCTGTATGTTGTTACATTAATAGAGAAAAAAAAGTATATGAAAAGAATTTCTTGACCTCATACTATTTTTGATCTTTATGAGGTCTGTGCAACAATATAGTTGAAGTCAGAGTCATACTTGTACCTACACATGTCCATTGTACAGAGTTTATGCGATATTTTGTTTATGATGTTTGTTGTAGTTGCTGCAAAAGAAAGAATCTTTTTATTATCAAGTGGGTGTTTAAATTATTACTCTGTGTTATTCATTCAGTTTTTGTTTTTCTTATCGCCAAATGAAAATTCACATCAATTAATGCAATGGAAATTAAGTAAAAATTGTTCTAGGATTGTTTTTTAACTGTTAATTGAATTTTGTTGAAAGGTGACAGATTCGTCAGAACTCTTTTAAAGAAAAGGTGTACATACATATCTGTGGCATTTTGACCAAACATCTTAAGTCAAATTTAAAAAATTGATAAAATGTTGTTAGTCATACGAATTTTCATTAAAAAACGTTTTCGTTTACGGTTTTAAAATTTTCCTTTAATTTTATAATTTGATAAAATGATTTTTTTACCGATTTTTTTTTTTAACTTTTTTGCTATCTTATCTTGACTTTTGGCAGATTTTTTGTAGGGTTTTTTTTTGCAAAATCTTTTTATGTTGGATTCCAACAAATGGACAATTTTGGTAACGTGTTTGAAAAAAAAAATTCTCAAAACAAATCGTATTCTATTTGCGCTGGTGTTCATTAGAATTTTATTCTTTTACGCTTTTTGGCTATTTACTGCCTATTTGACGATGCCACTCTAACGCATTCGTTCGCACAAATTACATGTAAAACAAAAACAAATTTTGAGAGTTTGTTGTTATTTTACATGTAATTTGTGCGAACGAAAGCCTTCGAGTGACATCGTGAAATAGGCAGTTAAGGTTATTCAAGTATCAATTATTTTGTAAAGCGCTGGTGAAACAGGCCATCTTCTATTGAACCAACATCCCAAAATTTAATGGGTTTAAATACAGAGTGGGTGCAGTATTATTTAAATTTTAATTGAAATGAATTGTAGGTAATATAACAAGCCTCATTAGGCCAAAAAACTATATTACAAATAAATAATTACTTGTAGTAAATGATTATTTTGTCATATCTGGAAAAAATGTGATACAGAATCCGCAAAACGTATACATTATTCCAAAAGTCGAAAATTAATAAAACGGAAATTTCCCAAAGAAAATATAAAGGTTTAAATTTAGAAGGGTGATCATCGCTACATATTTCGTCATATCTACAACGTCCAAAATTGGACGTCATAAAATTCATCATGTAAATTGAGTGTATGTATGAAAGTTCGTGTATATTTTTTTCTTTATATTCAATGGTTGGCGGAATTTAACAATGTTATCTGTCCCATAGGGCACCAAAAAAAGAAAAAATATCGATGCGTACACAATAAGCAAACTGTGCATCGTTAAACTCCTCTATGATACAATTCTGACTTTCACTGCAAAGTACGTAATATGATGATTATACGAACTTAGCCATATAAACTTTACCCAACAAATACGGAGGTTTGATTTCAAATTGAAAATGATTTGAAACCAAACGTTTGATATTGATTTAAAAATCATAACATTCTCAACAAAAAGGGATTTTATTTTCAAATTGAAAAATGTCTTTCTTTTCAACTTGCTTTCAAACATAATTTTCAAATGTTGATTATAACATCTACAATGTGAAACATAAATAAAAATATTTTATTAACAGGGCTTCGTTTAAATCTCCTTAATTCCCACTTCATATTACATATTGATAAATAGAAATTTTTTGTTGATGGGATAAGCTTTTCCTATGCGCATTTAAGGCCTCAGAATTTTCTTTTTTTTAATTTTACTGCGTATATTTAAGTAAATAAAGGACATATATATACATTTAAGGTCTCTATTATGGTTCAGAACTCAACTCAGTTAAGTTGTAACTTTTTAATTTTTGTATTATGGTTTACAACTTTGCTATATTGCGGTGAACAAAAACATAACAGAAATTACAACTGATCACAACCAGTTGTCTTAATTACAACTCAATTGAGTTGAGTTGTGAACCGTAATAGGGGCCTAAATTCAAATAGGCCAGATCGTCAGCAAACTTCATCCAAAGATTTTAGAAAAACTAAAGATATTATACAAATAAAACTGTTCATTTAAATTTAATATTTTTTTAAATAAACTCTGAGATAAACATTTGGTACCATAGCCAAAAGATGAAATAATGTTCTTTCCGACCACTAAATCTTGCAAAGACGAAATAATTGGCTCCCTTTTATTTTGAGGATTGTCGCACCGCGATCTTAAAAGCTGTTTATAAGTAAACGTTATGCAATTTCAAACAAATGTTTAGTGGTTACGTGTGGGGCGTCAAATATTTGTTAAGTGTGACCTTAGCCTAAGAAAATGAAAAAGGAACACATCTTTCGAGGATTTTTTTTTTATCAAAATAAATAATTTCTTCAAATCTGTGATGTTTTTTTTACAATTCAAAAAATATTAGTGATTTTGTGTTTATTTTCCTAAGGTTGGATTTAACAAACTACAAAAAAAAATTTTCATTTAATTATTATTAAAAAAAATGATAATTAATACCTGCTAATTTTTGTAAAAACCAAATATTCCTAAGACAAACATCGATGTTAAAGTTTTTAATGTAATCGGACCCGCTCTAACTTACACAAATTAACACTATTTTCTTCCATTTATTTCGTATGAAATAAAGTTGCATCAAGTCAACGAAAACTTGACGAAAATTGTATTAAAGCCAATTATATGCGCTCTCATATTTTTCATGTATTACTTTAGCCAACTATGGTTGGTTGGGCCTTTTTAGATTATTCTTTTGTTGATCTGAGGTTTTTTTTGTCATTTAAACTTTACTAACTTCTCGTCAGCTCAGAATTGGTTTGACCTACCCGACCACTTTTAAAACAAAATTGAGTTAGGTATGGGGTATATATATTTTGAATACCCCCTTTTTGAATCCAAAATCTGTTTCACGAAATTTTTTGTGGTTTATGAGACTTAAAGCATTCATTCAGGATATTGCATGTCGAATTTTATGTTTTGAGGTCAAATATTAACGATAATTAAAAAATACCAGTTGTAGAACCAAACAGCTGAAGAAAGATATTAAATTTCCCGTATTTCCCATTTTGGTACTATTTTTTCCCCACATTATAGTATCAAAAATAGCAAAATGCAAAATGTTTTGTAAAAAAGTACCAAAAATAATTAGTATTGTGGTTATTTTGTTGAACTATTTATGGTTTTTAATCCAAATTTTTAATATTTTATTTAGGCTTAAGTTCATGAAATTTAATTTTTCATTCAATTATTTTTATGAAGAAAGGAATTTTATAACATGAAAATTAATTTAAATTGTTATTGATAATCTTTCATCCTTGACGTGGCTGGGGCTCGAACCCCGGCCGGCAGGTTACCATGACATGTTTCGATTGCAACCACTCAATCTCCTCAGATGGATTTGCCGTCTTACACTCGCAGCCATCGACGACTGCTGACGACAATAGTCAAACATCAATCCTTAAACCAAATTGTATTCTTACATTTGGTAGATCGAAATTTGCTTTACTGAATGATTATCCATTTTAATTGATTTTACATGTTTTTTCCTTACTTCTGTTTTTTCGTACTTTTGTCAAGAATTTTTCTTGAAGTCCAAGTACATTTTTTGTTTTTTCATTTTGTCTTTTTCTTTTCTGTTGACCTTTTTCAGCACAACTTGAAGGACAAATGTACACATAGAGCTCATGCCTTAGCAAATCCATCTGAGGAGATTGAGTGGTTGCAATCGAAATATTTCATGGTAACCTGCCGGCCGGGGTTCGAGCCCCAGCCACGTCAAGAATGAAAGATTATCAATAACAATTTTAATTAATTTTCATGTTGTAAAATTCCTTTCTTCATAAAAATAATTTAATGAAAAATCAAATTTCATGAACTTAAGACTAATTAAAATATTAAAAATTTGGATAAAAAGTACCAAAAATAGTTACGATTTTCAGCCCTTAAACAAAAGTACCAAACTTGTATTCGTATTTTTTTGATAAGTTTCGAATGTGGTATAAATTTTATTACTAGGTTTATTGGTTCAAAAGATAGATGGGCTGACAAAAACGTACCAAAATTCAGGTTTTACCAGTTTTCACCCTAAAAGAGCCGAATTTCAAAAAAGTACCACACACCTGTCCACTTATTTTTTAAAAGAACAACGATATGTATTACATTTTTTTTTTTTTTAGTTTTGGAGATAAAAGGGTTCCGAATTTACCCTTTTTTACCCCCTCAACATCAATTTTTTAAAAATCCCGTCTTAGTGGATCGATTTGGGGAGAGATCCACCTCCGGTCCAAATTTCAAGTCTTTAGCTTCAGGCGTTTAGGCTATACGATGATGAATGAGTCAGTCACTCACGCAATAAGTACACGTATGCAGCACAAAAAGCCACTTGTGCGGCACAAAACAATATTTTTCATTTTCAAAAAAATACTATTAAATTTTAACTTTATTCATGAAAGTGCGCAAAAATGTACATTTTTTTTAAAACATACATACACCGGAAGCAGTGGTAAAAATATAAAAAAATTCTATCGGGTACATTTTGAGAAATCTTCATGTAAATCTTCTTTGTCGTTTTTCTCCACTCCGACGTTTTGGCATATGCGCAAAACCAATTCTGAGCTGACGTTCTGTGACAGTAAGGAAAATGTGGTTTAGTCCATTTTTTTAGTTTTGTAAATAGAACAGAACCTTTAAACTTCTTCGATTATATATTTTTTTTTTTAATTTTATTCCTAAATAGTCCTAATTTTACTGTACGGGTTTAATTCTTAAGTTTTTATGCCAAATGTTATCTCACATTTAAAAAAGAAAGGCAAAAATTATTTTGGCTTTAACTTCCTGAAAAATCGTACAAAATAATTGAAAACTTGTCCATGTGTACTTTTGAACGTGAAGATATCTAAGGTGCCACACGCTTTAAAAGCTAATAACCTGAAATTTTCTTTTAAGCAAATTCAGCGAATTACAAAATTGTTGGTTGCTATCCAGGCTTATTTTGAATATTTCTTAGAGATTTTTTAAAAAATCTCTTTACCGTTTTATTAGTAAAATAGACACAAAACAATAATAATTGTTTAATTAATATTAAAACATCATGTGGAATTTAATTTTTTTTATAATTTTATAATTTGCGATTTTTGGTTTATTTTATATGTTTATAGGCTCATCGGGCATCTTCGAATAAGGTAAGATAAACCTTGTGTTTTATGCATAAAACCTCTGTGTGTTATCAATAATCCAAAAACATTTGTGAATTGTCCCTTAAACAAAACATCGGATTTAAGTAATAATAATGAAACAAATTATAAAATATCTACTAAATTCGTTAATTTCACATTTTAATTATGTAACTCATCAACTGCTTAAATGCTAATAGTGTGTATTGTATTGGTGTATTCCATTTATATTTGACACTATTTTTCAACTTTTACAGGTAAATGGTGACGATAGCTGGCAATATGAAGATATTACTTTGGAACGAGGCAATTCTGGTTTAGGGTTTTCCATAGCTGGTGGCACAGACAATCCACATGTTGGTAATGATTCTTCTATTTATATTACCAAATTAATAGCTGGTGGTGCTGCAGCAGCCGACGGCCGCTTAAGTGTCAACGATATTATTGTGTCAGTTAATGACGTTTCAGTGGTGGATGTGCCTCATGCCTCAGCAGTGGATGCCTTAAAAAAAGCCGGTAATATTGTTAAATTGCATGTGAAAAGAAAACGTACTGGAGGTGGTGGTAGTAGCGCAGGCGCTGTTGATGGAATTAGCTCTAAGGTGTCAGCGATACAGTCGGCCGACGCGGGACCCAAAGTAATCGAAATCGATTTGGTTAAAGGTGGTAAAGGTTTAGGCTTTTCAATTGCTGGCGGTATTGGTAATCAACATATACCAGGCGATAATGGTATTTATGTCACCAAAATAATGGATGGTGGTGCTGCTGCTGTCGATGGACGTTTATCAATTGGTGATAAGCTTATAGCCGTTAAAGCGAATGGGGTGAGTAAAAACTCTGCTAACGCAAAAAAGTCTAAATTATCTATATCATCATCCTTTTTGTCTTGCAGGTCGATAAGAACTTAGAAAATGTTACACATGAACAAGCTGTTGCCACTTTAAAATCCGTTGTTGATAAAGTAACATTGGTTGTGGGTAAATCAGGTCATATTATTTCGACATCGGGACATCATTTCAATCAAGTGAATTCGCATTCAACAGGTGCGATAAATACTATAGGACAAACTGTTGTTGATTTTGCTCGTTCATCTTCCACCACACCATACACAACTACCACCAACAACATCAACAACAACAATACAAATGCTATGCAACCACCAACAACAGCTACAATTACTAATAATAGCAATAATCAGCACCATGCATCTTCCCCAGCTGTAGCTGAAATAATTCCTACATCTACATCTAGATCCCAGTCACCTTTGCCTCGTAAGCTTTTTTTCATTATTATTTTTTATGATTTCTCCTTTCATTTTACTTAAGTTTTATTTAAAATTGTTTTTCTTGAGTTGTATTTAAAAAAAAACCTTTTTACCAACCAACCAACCAATCAACCAACACCTTTGCTCAAGCAAGAAAAGAAATCTAAACCAAAATTCATACCCTTTTTTTAAATCATTCCAAATATTAACAAACAAAATGCTACACTTGTATGCTTGTGGATTTAATTGTACATAAAAATTTTGAAACAAATCAGTAATTTTTAGTTATTTTAGTAGTATATTTTAATTTTTTAAATCTGTTCTCTGCTCAGTTAATAAAAAAAAACCGTTTTAGCATTATTTTTTTCTTTTACAAAAAAGCCCATAATTTGCATGTTTAAAGGACATTATAATAAGTGAAAAGAAAAACCTTGTTTTCCATACAACAATAAAATTTGTATGTAATTGTTTTGCACGTTTTAATTTCTGTGGACTATGATTTAGTTCTTGGTATATTAAATTATATGATTTTTTTCTAAAATTAACGAGTTTTAACTGTGATGATTTGAGTGTTTGCATGTCTACTGGTGCTGCTGCTGCATACAAGAGTGGTGTGTTTTTTCTTATTTTTTTCGTTAATTTGTTTATTTATACTTTCTTATATTCCTTTTTCTATGTTTTCAAATTGTTTACAAACAAATTCCAAAAATGAAATCAGTATTTATAAAAAAAAAGTTTATAACTTTGTACTATTGTCCTACCACAACAACTGGCTTTAGAAAAACAAAAACATCAAGAAAAAAACTCTCAAAACTACTACAACTATTAAAATACTAATGAAACGAACCTCTGCTTGCAATCACACTAATATAAACAATTTTGTATTTTTCGTATTTCCTCTCCCAACCAATATTGTTTGGGCATTTTTTTTCTCTATATTATACGCTTTATTTTGATTTGGTGCAAACAAAAACACAAAATATCAAATTATAGAACAACCAGCATCTAGGTATGCCTCATCAAATGTTTTAGCTGCCGTGCCACCAGGTACTCCAAGGGCTGTTAGCACTGAGGATATAACTAGGTAAGTTTATTAATTTATTTATTCAAACAAGGTTTGCCGTTAAATATACATATTAACTTATTCTATTGCTATTGGTTAATTTTACAACTCAAATCTTTCGCAAATATCAATAAGTAATTTTAAACTTTAAGTTTAAGGTTAAGTCAAACTTAGGTCTAATTATTATAATGATTGTTAGGCTGGGTTTTTGAGATCTCAGTTAAACTAGGTTTAGTTAATCTTAAAACAGATTTGTGCCGCCATTACCAAGTTTGTTAACAAAAATTTGACGGAACAGCTTAGTTTTGCTTCAAATGTTGGTCTTTAATGAAATAATAAAAAAAATCACTTTAAACTAAGTTTAAACTTAATCCACATCTCAAAAACCCGGCCTCACATAAATAATTGCATTTATTTCAAATATATATGTCCGAAGTTATATAGAAATAAAAAAAATATCTTGGGAAAATTATTTTAATGGGTGTGGTAGTAACAAGTGTTAGTTCTTCCCTCTGCATTGCAAAATTCATTCAAAAAATATTGTATACCATTCATTACTCACACTCTTACAATATTTACAATTTAAAGCAATTTTTTAATAGTTCGTTTGCTTATCAAAGATTCCAAACAGACTCATTTTAGTTAATTTTATGATTACTATTTTTTTGGAGATTTTTTCTCTTAATTTAATTTTGATAAGAAAGATAACAAATCAAGATATGCGTAGTCAAGTTAAACGCCGCATACAGTAGATAACCGATAAACTCTCCAACGACATAATACAACATACAAATCGAACTTAGACTGTATGCAAATGTTTAACTGTTTTGTTTGCAAATTATACGACTCTTTCCAAAAATATATTTCTGCAGTAATAATCAGTTAGTCATTAACTGAACCTTAGATAATAAACTCCACTCGTAATTAAAGTGTGCGCAACAAATACAAGCGACAAAACAAAACGTCATCCCACTTTCAAAAAAAAAAAATCAATGTTTTGGCAAATTATCAAAGAAATTCCTTTTATGAATTAATCACGACACCTGAGACGCATAAAATTTATAATTTGTTGTTGTTGTTTAACATTCAGTTTTTTTTTATAAATTTTAATTGTATATTGTATTGTTTTTGCTATGTCAATCACATACAATTAAAATAAAAAAACAATATCTACAAAATGAGTTGTCTACAATTGCAACTACTAAATTTAGATGAACGTATTGTGAATTTACGTAAACTTCAATTATGGACAGTAGTAGATGAAAAGCAGCAGCAAGAGCAACAACAACAACAATACGACGATACACGTTTTGCAAATACTCGACTACTGGTGGTGAATAATTTACGACGTGATCGTTATGAAAATACTGAAAAGTGATGCGTTTATTTTATTTAATTATTAAAGAAAAAGAAATTTTGCTATCAAATTGCTTTTGTTTTAAGCCTACACTATTTCCAAATAAGATTCAATGCACATTTTTTCAATTTTATTAACAATCTATCAACTAAAAATAAATTATATGTAAATTTTATACAGTCGATACATACACTAGGCAAAAAAAGTCTGCGTTCAAAATAAATTCACTTAAAAGATTGCAAAAAAGTGACGCAACGATAGCTTTTCGAAATCAAAATTTGCAGACTTTCAATCAAAAAATTCCTAATATTATTTAATTAGTTGCAAAAAGAAAAAAATAAATTAAAGTCTACAAAACAATGAGAAAAATTCTGCGTACAAGTTCATTAAAAATTTTATATATGCAAATATTAACCAATATTGTCAATAAGTTCATTATTTTTAATCAATAGATTAAGAGTTTGTGAAATTAATAATTATTTTAGAACCTTGTGAAATGTTTTTTTTTCCAAATAATGCTCCGATTTCATGTTTCATGTTTCCCACGTGGTTTTTTCCGCCATTCAGCTTGTAAAACTTCCACCGACTTATTTTTGATGTTATGAAATGCTGATTATTTTTCGCTGTAAAGAATCCCCACACGCAACTGCATTGGATATAATGTGCCAACCAAAGCGTCCCAATATCGGCTATATATTTGGAATCGTTATCTTTTTTAAATAAAAAGCTGTTCCCAAGACCCACTTATGCTGTCGCTCGATTAAAATTTGGCTTTAAAAATTCGAGTTTTCTCGTTCATGAACGACTTGAGGAGTTAATAGTATTTTATTGAAAGTGAAATTTATTTTTAAAAAGCAGGTTTTTATTCTGCATACTTATAGTTACTGCTGTGTAACGAGTTGTTGACATTTTATAATGCTTTTGTTTAAATACTTTTTTTCTTAGGACATTGAAGCGAAGCAAGAGTAAATTAATTTTGTACGTTTTTGGTTGAGGAATTTGAAGCATTCGCCAAACAGTGGTGTGTAGAGCAAAACAATGCTTAATAGCTTTTAAAATAGTTGATATCGAGCAAAATAAATGCTTTATATCTCAGAAAATTTCGTAAAACATGTTTTGGATTCAGAAAGTGTGTATTCAAAATATATATACATACTACATTTAACTATTTTTTTTTTAAAATGGTCGGTAGGTCAAACCAATAGCAGTCAGCTGACGATATGTATTGTGTAAATGGCGCACTGTTGTATAAAATACACTTTTGATGCAAAAGTGTTTTAATGTAAAAAGGACTTGAGACGAAAAACGTTACGTTTTAAAAAATTTAATTTTTAATTAAATTGTTGGATGTTCAGTTGATTAATTCTTGTTCGATTAATCGAACAATTTTAGACAATTAATTGTTCGAATAATTGAAATTGCTAATTTCGATTAAAGGATTAATCGAAGAATTTATACCGATTAATCGAGTGATAATAATAAATAGTATTTCTGTTAACTGTATAATTTTTTTTAAAGTTTTAAGTCGAATAAACCAACCAAAAAAACAGTAATTTTTAGTGAGTAATTTAGCTTATATTTTTTCAACACAATTTAATAATTCATTTCACAAAAGAAAAAACCATAAAAGTGTGTAAACTCAAAGGTTTATATTAATTTATCGGGTATGTTCTAGAAATCGAAATGAAGTGAAATTGAAATCGAGCGATAATTTAAATTCAATTATTTACAAAATGACTGAAGTTTTAAAATTTGCTCGATTTTAAAACCACTTCATTTCGATTTCTAGAACACGTCCGTGTTTTTTAACAAAATAGTTCGCACGTTTCTCTCTTTAGAATGAGTTTGGTTTAAAAATAGTGTATGTCTAATAATGCTAAACGAAACAGGTGTCCAAAAACGTATTAACGTAAATGATCTTTAACATCTTCACTAATTTACCACTTACACAGTGACTAAAAAATAGTACTTGAAAAAGATGCAACACCAACAAAATCAAAGGGAGCTACAAGTGGTCCGTCCAATGAATAAATGTTTTAAAAAAGATATTTCGATCGATTCTCTAGCCGAAATTATTTGCAGAAGCATTGCAGATGATGGAATGTCCGTGAAAAGTTTCAAAAAATCCAAAGTTATATTGACTCTTTTAAAATCGAAGTGCCCGAAAGTGAAACAACAATTTGGAGCAACGTTGACAAGTTTTATTTAAAAAATAATGTTTATTTACTCAAGTACTAATTTTTTTTTAAATTATCGAAAAAATCTCGTAATTTCTGGATTTAGAATTTTTCGATTAATCGAGTAATTTTAAAGTTTTATTCGTTTAATCCAACAAGTTAAAAATGCCAAATATCGATTAATCGTTTAATCGAACAAAAATAAAACCCGATTAATTGAACACCCTATTAAACAGTGATATTTTGAAAAGGTGACTTTTTACTGAAAAACTGACATTTTAATGAAAAATATATTTTTGCAAAAAACAAAATCTGTTGACTGAAAAAGACTCAAAAGTGCCTTTATTTTGGCTCAATAGTGACTTTTTGGCAACCAAAAAAAATTACTTTTTTTTGCATAAAAGTAACTACATACATAAGTATGTACATATGTTTTTAAATAATAAATATAGAAATACAAAACTATTTCTAAATATAGGAAATATTATCTGGAAATGGCGTAACACTTTTATTTCTATTTAACAAAAAAATATTTTTTAAGTTTTAAAAATGTTTTGCAGATTTTAAAATAATAATATTTTATGTGTAACTTTTTAGAGAATCACGAACAATTACTATACAAAAAGGACCACAAGGTTTAGGTTTTAATATTGTTGGCGGCGAAGATGGTCAAGGTATTTATGTCTCCTTCATACTGGCGGGAGGACCAGCCGATTTGAGCGGCGAACTTAAAAGAGGAGATCAGTTATTAAGTTGTAACGATGTTGATTTAAGAAATGCCACACACGAAGAAGCTGCTCAAGCCTTAAAGGTAAGAAAACAAGAAACTAAATAAATCGAATTTTAATAAGAAAAAAGAATTTAAATTATATTAGAAATCTGGTGGTGTAGTTACATTAGTTGCCCAATACAGACCCGAAGAATATAATCGTTTTGAGGCTCGTATACAAGAGCTTAAACAGCAGGCTGCTCTGACAGCTGGTAGTACTGGCACTCTGCTGCGTACTACACAAAAACGTTCATTATATGTTCGGGCCTTATTCGATTACGATCCAAATCGTGATGATGGCTTGCCATCGCGGGGCCTACCATTTAGACATGGTGATATTTTGCATGTAACAAATGCGTCCGATGATGAATGGTGGCAAGCACGTCGTGTCTTGGGAGACAATGAAGATGAACAAATTGGTATCGTACCCTCGAAACGTCGCTGGGAACGTAAAATGCGTGCGCGAGATCGTAGTGTTAAATTTCAAGGCCAATCAGCTACTGCAAATAATAATATGGATAAGGTAATTTTTATTTTAATAATAATAATAAGTTATAAAATTTGAGATATTTTTACATTTATTTCTTGTTTTCAGCAATCAACACTTGATAGAAAAAAGAAAAATTTCACATTTTCACGTAAATTTCCATTTATGAAGAGTCGCGATGAACGCAACGAAGATGGAAGTGACCAAGAGCGTAAGTAGCTAAAATATTTAAAATAATGAAAAAAAAAAAAAAAACAAATAAGTGAAATATTAACAAGGTAAACAATAATTAATTAAAAATGAAAAGCAGTTAAAGCAAACACCATGTTAATTTCTTAACAAATAACTACATTTCTATTTTTAAAACAAAAACCCTAAAAACAAAATCTTAACAAACCAAAAACAAAACGTGCACCAGCTGACCCGACCTTTTGAATAATTAATTAATTTTTTTGCACTTCTCCTCCTTTACTTTCAATGATGAGTAACCAACCAATAAGTTTTTCAAGTGTGTTTTTTTTCAATTAATAATAATGTCTTTAGTTTTTTATACTATATATGTTTAGTTTAATTTATGTTTTATTTTATTAATTATGGCTTAAAGTATAATTTGTAATGCTTTAATTTAATTATTTTTCTTTTTGTTTTCATAAAATACTTTATACCACAACTATTGTCTCTTGTCCACACAAAAATTGTCCTACTGTCAACCCATGCCATTTTACTCATATTGATGTCGATTTTTACTCACCACTGATCCTTCTACTCAACACTTACATACACACCGTCCATCATATACTCGACCTCATGTGCATTACCGTCCTTTTGTTGGTTTATCCAAACGAATTTCCCCCGTTTTGGTCATCGTTATAAAAAAAAACTTAATTTATTATGAACACAACTTAATGCCTTATAATTGTGGGCTTATATTTTTATATACAAACACTTTTATTATGGATAAACAAACAACCAATCAAAAATATTGTTTTGATAAAATGATATAAAATGTACATCTAAAGCTAATGGAATTGCAGCCAGTAATAGTGAGCTAGATGTTAATAATTTAAACAACAATGATTCCAATGATCCACAGCGTAAGTTTGTTGAATAATTTTTTTTATCTTTTATATTTATTTATAATTATAACTTCGTTAAAAATCATTATCAATTGTAATTTTAAAAAAGTGTTAGAATATTTTAAACTACATACATTATTTCTTCGTAATTATTTTATAAAACATGTAAATTTGTAGCTATTCTTCTATAATGTTAGTGCCAGTCATAAACCCGGAGTAACCTATATTTAAGATAATTAATCATCTAGCCCAACGGCTGCAAATTGGGAGGTCAACGAACCCCGTAAAATTGTGTAACAGATTTTCAGGGAATCGGAAAAAGAGAAAATAAGAACTTTTTAATATTGAATTTTTTTATATGTAGTTATATGAGGTCCGTTGTGAATCCCTTTACAGTAAAGAAAAAGAAAACGAGAATTTTCCCGATACTTATTAGCCTTCGCCCTTACAAATTTTACAAATGTTGCTTAGCCATCTTATGCCAATGATGAAACTGATCAAGTCTTGATGTCACCTTGAGACATCCCTTAGATCTTCATAAATACAAATGCTGCTATACATCTAGCAGATAATATGCTCAATGGTATTGAGTTCATCTATTTCTTTTCAAAATCTGCAGAAGTCTGGGATACCCCTATTCATTTTATTTATCATACACCTGATAAACCAATGTCTTTTGATGATACAAAATGTGATACATTAAAATTGGCAGAGTCTACTTCAGGTAACATTGCCCTAGGTATCCTGCAGGCCCTATTTGTCCTTTCTTCCTAACTGCCAAATCGAGTGCTGAGCCTTGCGAGTTCGTTAGCAATTTCATTGTCCTTAACATCATATTTTACAGGACCAACCAATAGTGGACTTTATTTTACACCAAAAAATTGGGTAAGATAGGTTTATTTACACCAGATAGCATCATTTGTGCTGAACTTAAAAAATTTTAAACAAACTAAAATTTTGAAATCAATTTCTAACTTTAGAAAATGTACTAAATTCATTTTATGTTTATGTAAACCCAATATATTTTTTATAGCCAATTTCGAATATATGAGCATCAAATTTGTCAAAATACTTAATTGATACGTGTAATGCTGTAAGTTATTGCATTCTTCAATTGGCAAAAACTTGATCGATCATATAATTTTCAATTTTTAATTTTTTTAAAATATTTCTAAATTTTTTCCTTGAATTGCAATTGATAATGGTAAAACTCTATAATTAAATTTAATATATATGTAAATATGTATAATTCTAGTTAACTAATAGTAATTTGTTTGTAGTTTAACATTAAAAAGGTCAGAGGGCTAATTTTTTTTTTTATTAATATTATTAATTTTAATATTTTAGGTGGTTTGTAATTTTTATTAAATTTTCTTATATCTTAAGAAGGTAAAACTGTCAATATTTTTCAAACTGAAATGGCTGGTATCGTCTTAACAGAACACAAAATTCTATAAATGTCCTATAAGGGTTTAAATGCAAATATGTATACTAAAAAAGTCATAATATGAAATTAATATTGTACCTTAATAACTTTCCATTTAAACATTAAAACAGCTGGATAGTTTGTATCGATTATGGCTGGAAATGTTGGGACTGAGAAAAGTATATGCATACAGGCCTGTCAAATAAGTCCCCCTTAACAATTTCCATTTATTTGCTCTTTACATAAGTAAAGAAAAAAATTATTCGGAATAAAATAATTTTAATTTATGCAATTAAAGTTAAGAGTTATTCTTTATATCTACATATCGCACTGGTTCTTCTAAATAGAGTCAACTCTAAATTTACAAATGTTCAGTAGAGGCAAAAAACAGTTTTTTTTTTTAATATTTACAATGAAAGTTAAAAATAATTATGGCATTTTTAAGTATTACGAGTAAGAAATATACAGCTGTAGTTGTTTTTGTATTTTTTCAGGGATTATCGAAAAATAACAAGTTTTTTGTGTTGTTCCCCTTTATGTGAAATTTGTTCATAATTTCATAAATAAATATAGAAACAGAACGAAATATAGCAGCACTATAAACTTAACTTTAACAACTTAAAAAAAGACAACTCAGAATAGAACATTATCCAAGTAAACCGTTGTGACATAAACACTAGCACAACTTAAAATATTTTTCTTTAGATGAAAAAAAAAACTGATATGAATTCAGCTTTTATGGACAACTCAGAATATGTCTCTTTAGTCAAAAAGAGGGATACAACGGTATTTTTTTGCCGAAAGTGTAGAGAAAATAATGTTAGATTTTTACAGTGGGTAGATATGTCCACTGTATATCAATTTCTTGCAAAAATTGAAACATTTCTTTTTGAGAGGAACCAGTGCGATATGTATAAAAATTTTTACATAAATCCCAATTTATACTTTTTCTCAAATTAAGAAATCAAGTTTTAACAAAAAATTCCAAGTGAAATGCATGGCAGGCCTTGGGAAGGAGAATTCCAAGGCGAATTCAACTACAGGTGGTGTCGGAACTACAACAACAGAAACAACATAGGGTTATTTGTATTTCTTTGTTAGTGCTTATAGCTCGAAGTGTCAACGATTCTTAGCAAAACACTAACAAATCCAAACAAATAAGCTCGAACTGTTTAAATCAAATGCCGTAGCTAACTCGCCTTGGAGAAATCCAAACAATACTTTAAATAATTGTAATTAAATCGCTCATTTGCTGCAAGACCAGCATAACTCAAAAAAATCCATTTCGAAATAAACGCATTTAAAGTTTTTGATTTGCTCTTACTACTTAAAAAAAAAGAACACAGATTCTCTTCAAACTGGGAAAGTATAAAATATATAAAGATGAATTCAATACACAATATAAAGAAAAACAAAGCGAGCAATTCTGCATCTCTAACTCCAAAATTGAATTTTTTGAGTTATGCCGGTCTTGCAGCAAGCAAATGAGCGAAATTTTTTTTTATGAAAACCTTTTTGGTATACATTATGCTTATTTATTCCTTATTCAGTCATCTACATACACAAAAAAATTCTTTCGTTTTTAATCTTAACTTTTTTTTTTGTTGTATTAATTAAAATTTTTATCAGTTCTTATTTATTATTTTCTTTTTTTTTAGTGAATAAAATTAAATAAAAAAATAAATATATATTTAGTGCTAATGAGAAAAATAGTTTTTAGTGTTAGCTTCAAATATTGTTGCAAGTTTAGTATGGAAATTCCAAAATAAAAAGCAAAACATTCATTCCCTAAACAAATAGCAACAAACAAACAAAAATACAAAATACACAATCTTTACCTTGCTCTCTCTTTATTAAGATATAAATTTATCTACCCTTTGTAGAATGCTTTTTTACTAAAAAAATATAAAAAAATCAAATTTTTCGATCGTTTTCAAAATCGTTCGTTCATAATTTGTCGCAAAAAACAATTTATTTTATTTCAAACCATTTACAATCTTTTTGCTTTTTTTTATACAATTTTTCGGAATTTTTTAACGATTTTTTTCATATTTATTGGGTTTTTTATTGTGTTATAGAAAACTTTTTTATACTCTGCACCACAGGTGTATATGTATGTATGTGTGTTTGTTTCTTGGTTGAAATAGGCTTTCCGAAGACCCCAGATAAGATAGGGACTAAGTTGTTATATATGAAATTATTCCAGATCGGTCCACAAGCAACCGCGACTGCCTCAAATTTGTATCCATAAAACTTAGTTTTTTGGTGTCTTCTTCTAATGGATGAACTTTCTATGTTTACTTTCACCTCAAACAAGTCTTAAAAAATAAGCGAAATCGGTTTATAAATGAACCGAGTTATAGATAAATAACACCTTAAATATTTCTTAAATAATGATTTTGGAGCATGGCTATGCAAGCAAGGAAGACCTTATTTGGCTCAGATATTCTTATAAAGGGTGATCTAGCCAAAAGGCACGATGTTAATTGTAATTAAAACAAAAAGTTTTCAGAGAGCTATCTTAATATTTTTTATTATGATAGGATAGATCTATGACAGTTATCAGCCCAATTATGAATACAAATTCCCCGGGAGTTTTCTCCCTTTTTCCATTTTTCCTATGTTAATTTATTTGTAAAAATGAGAAAAGGGAAAAAACTCCCGGGGATTCTTATTTATATTTGGGCTGTATATTTGAAACAAAATATCAGCCAAATGCTCGTCACGGCTTAGGTAGCATACCTCCCCAGCAAAAAAAGACATGCAAAAGAAGTAGTAAATTCATGGGTTCCGCGGATAATGCACTGGTTCTTTTTAGGTGAAACATGCATGATTTTAACATTAGCGTGTCGTTAGCGAGCATGGGTTCACATTTAGGTAAACGGCTCGTCATTAAAAATATTGCTTAGAGCCAATGAAAGTTCAGTGATTAGATCGGTGTTTTCATTGATCTGGAATATTAACTGAATTGAATGTGAATGAAAAGCAATGAATCTTTAAAGATTTTAATACGTATTTACATTGGAATGTATTATAAATTACATTTTTCCTTTTGTTTTCCCTATGTAGTAGTAAGATTTTGACAACGGCGGGTAAATTTTACACAAACAAAATGCCTGTTGTTTTTTGTATTGTTGTAGAGGTAAGCAAACCTATTGGATAAGCCTTGATTTACGCAATATAACAAATTTTAATACATATTAAAATTAAATGTATTTACATATGTATATATTAAAAAAAATTTAACTTAATCATTAAAGTCAATTGTATATAATATTCATGCCCTTTCAATCCTAAAAGAATACGTAATTATAGTGAAAAATTGTAATTCCTACATAAGAGTTGAATGGGTGCATAGCATGTAATTTTTCATGGGTTCACTTATTTAAAATTTATTCGAATTTTGGAACGCATTGCTAATTCATTCAAGTAGTTAAGTGCTAAAGAAGTCATGAAAATATCCCTTCTACTTGAACAACTTCAAAAGTTTTTTGCTGGGTCTTACCGATGGTCCATATTTGCAATAACTCTGTGACATAATTGAGGTTCAATGTCGCTATGTGCCGAATAGTCTCATCCTTTAGCGCTTTTATTTAAGGTTTAAGGTTTATTGACGTACATTTTTTCTTTTAAATATCCCCAAAGAAAGAAGTCTAACGTTGTCAAATCACGTGATCGTGGCGGACTAAAAAAAAATTGATACGACGTGAGATAATCACTCTTAACGTGGTTGGCGAATTTAAAATACGCCAGCGACTGTTTGGTAATAGATTTAAAGAAATAAGTTGAAGTTCTCTTTAATCTATTACCAAACAGTCGCAGGAGTATTTTAAATTTGCCAACCACGATAAGGGCGAATAAATGAAATTCTTGCTTCGTGGGCTGTGTGGCATGTGGCACAATCCTGTTGGAGCCACATATCGTCCAGGTTCATATCCTCAATTTCTGGCCACAAGAAGTCTATTATCATCTCGCGATAGCGAACGCCGTTCACTAACTGCTTGGTGGACCTCATTTCAAAGAAGTCCGATGACGCCGTCAGCCCAAATACCGCGCCAAACAGTCACTCTTTTTTTTTTTTTTTTTTCTTTTTTGGACTCATTGATTCTCATTTGCTCGAATGCGGCAATTCTGCTTGTTAACGAATCCACTGAGGTGAAAGTGTGCCTCGTTGCTGCAGATGATTTTCTTTGTTAAGTCATCATTCACGTCTGTTTGTTCAACCAACAATCGTTACGCACTGCTCAGTTGTGTTCATCTTTATGGTTGAATTTGTCAAACACTGAAACAAAGAAATGCCAAAAAAAGTTGGCCAAAAAACTTGAGTTAAGGTGTGACTCACAATTAACATCGTGCATTATGGCAAAGCAAAATCGTACTTATATTTTAAGTGGGTCTTGTTTCTCAAAACTACAAGTTACAAATACATTTGAAACAAAAACAACAATTGTAATATTTTTGCGTTTTTTAATGTATTTTACTTGTAGGTTTGTAACCTGTAGTTTTGAGAAAAAGGGCCCTAGTCGCCATACAAGTGTCTATACAAAACAAGTTAAGCTCATGAAGTTTATGTCAAATATTGCTTGTATGTATATAGGATCATTTAGTTCTAAAAATCAGTCAAATTAACCTTTTATTTCACGTTGCTCCTGGAAGAAAAAGTTTGGACGAAGAGAAAAACTAGGTCGTTGAAGTCTGTCTTAAATATTTTCCATATACATACAAAATTTATTAAAATATGCTTGTTCCAAGTACAATTGTCTTCCTGAAATAAGCTATTTTAGAAGAAAACTGTAACAAAAGAAGTGTTTCAATGCTTGATTTAGGTTCGAAACGTCGATTAGGCCGTTAACGAACATGTCGTCCAAGAGACAGGTGTGTTTTTGGCCAGGCCATCTGCAGGTTGGTTTTCCAGGCACCCACTGTGCCCTATCACCCATGCGCGCGTTACGCTATAATGTTTTGCTATCTCATTTAGATACATCCGTTATTCCACAGTTAACTTTGATGTGGTAAGGACACCAGTCAGAGCAGAAACGGCAGCGTTTCTCTCCGTAAATATGCATTTATGTTTCGATATACGATAAAACCTCGGCCAATTTTACGACCGCTTTATGTCGGAGATTTCTGTCTACAAGACACGGCAGTCATCGGACAGCCTCAAAGGGTTAGTTCCAGAGATTGCGTATCGTTAAACATTTGCCATAATGACAATTGACATAATGAACAGTGATTGAAGGATTTCGGAGTCCTGTTAAGGTTATACATTCTTTTTATATACGGCTTCTTTGTAATTAGAATACATACACCCAATAGGTTACTTAATATGGTAAACCGTTTTCAAGTTGTTCCAACATTAAAAGCTGATTATTTTACGATATTGTTATAGAGAAATATTTAGATTTTACTAATTTAAAAATTTACCCATAAATTTGTTCACTTAGATGAACAATCAGACTGCAAAGTTGTGCAAACGTAATTTCTTATTTGTAAGAATGTTTTATTGTATGTTTTCTTTAATATTTATCTTCCTGGAAAGAGGTGATATTTGATAAAAATTATTCCAAAAAAATTTTCTTACCTGGTCTATAATCTAAGGAAGAGTTCAAAGAGAAATATATTATTCGGATTAACGGTAAATTTTTATTTTATTTTATTTTATTCATTGTTCAGTTGAATTATTACGGAAAAAATTTCACGTTCGAAATGTCACGCATCGACCCAGATTTTGGCTTAAAAAAAGAAAATACAGAAGATTTTGGAATCAAACCAAGACATTTTACATTGCTACGTAAAATTCTGAAAGTAGTTTGATCAAAAAATTGTGCCAGGTTTCGCTGAATTACGCCTTTTTATACATGGCCAAAAAAACTACTTCTGTTTTTTTCACGTTCGAACCGCTACTTCTTTTGCCATTATCTTTGACCTAGAATCGCGCCCTCCATAAACTTAAGCATAGATAACTGTGCTTTCTTATTGCTATAATTTAAGGGGTAAGAAAACGTAAAAATATTTTTTGTTTAAAATGTTATTGCATTTTTGATGCGAACGACTGTCACGTTCAACACTTT
The DNA here is from genome assembly GCA_930367215.1 of Pollenia angustigena. NCBI lineage: Eukaryota > Metazoa > Arthropoda > Insecta > Diptera > Polleniidae > Pollenia > Pollenia angustigena. The sequence continues at coordinate 210,349,974 of OV884059.1, read as the reverse complement.
GGAATTACCCATATCTAAGGAACTTTTTTGGAATAATTGTTATCATATATCACCTCTTTTAAAGAAGATAATATTATAGAATACAAACAATAACACTTTCTCACAAACAAGATATTACGTTTGTGCAACTTTGCAGTCTGCTTGTTCGTCTAAGTAAACGAATTTTTGAGGGAATTTATAAAATTTGTAACATCTAAATATTTTTCTATAACAAAATCATAAAAGAATATGCTTTTAATAACTTTTTAATTTTCGGTCACGGTGAACCTTTAGAAAGAAATGCCCATATATAGATAAAAGCTTTCGAAAGTAAAAAAAAAACCGTTTAATAGAAAACGACGAAACTCTTTGTATTTTGTTGTTGAATTTAACAGAAGAGCTACGATGTTTTGCGTTTGCTCTTTTGGAAATCCGCTAATGTAGTAAAAGAAAATATGTGTGAATTGAAATGACTAGCAAACATCCTAATGTACATACATACATTAAATAAAAATCCAATATATTATATGGAATTAATCGTTATTAAGTTTAAAAATTGTATATTTTCGAACACATTCTTTCTTTTTTTTTTTAAACAAAACCAAACAACAAATCAAATCAACTCTGTGTTTTTTCTCTTCTCTCTCAATTCTTTAATATTTCTAGCTTTTATGCTTTGCTACACACAAGACGATGCCAATGCTGAAGGAGGTATGTAATCAAATCTAGTTAACTTTTTTTATATTTTAATTGCTACATACTATTTATTTTATTAGTTTTATTATTATTTAATTTTAATGTACTGTTTATAATATTTCTATATACATACATATATTTTGGAAAAAAAGAAAACAAAACAATTCATTTGTTAAGTGTGTTATGTTTTATTTTACTTTATACTTTTATTATTTATTTTATGTTTTATCAATGTAGTCTTTTAATTATTTATATTTTTCTTTTTTTATTTCTTTTACATAAAATATACCGAATACCTCTTAAATAAAACATAACTATTATATTACCTTAACATTATAATACATTTTTTTTCAAACAATTATTTTAACAACTCCACTACTATTATTAACTTAATTTTATAAACTTTAATAACATTAATTTATATAATCAACTACAACTACTACTACAAATTTACAAAATTTAATGTGTTTTTCATTCTGGCTTTTGTTTTTACCTTGTTTTTTCTTTAAAATCTTTTGATAAAAATACCCCCATTACATAAATATATCAAATTTACCGAAAACAAAAAAGCAAAATGATCACAATATATATTTTAAAGTTACATATTGGTTTTAATATACCCATAATTGCATATACTTATTATATTTACATACTACTTACATAAATACATATGTATATTCAGTCCAATTAACAAGTTATATAAACATATTAATTAATCTAGTAATGCTTCTTCTTTTCATATTTATCAAAAAAAAAAAAAAAAAAAAAAAAAAAAACGACCTACTTTTAAAAGTTAAATCCATAATAGTCATTAACTATTTAAAACACTTTTTTAAAGTTGAATAAATCTTTAAACATTTTAACAAGTGCCCTTGTCAACAGATCTGCTAAAAAAAGCAAGTGTCTACAATAATAATAACTTTTAGAAAACATACCTAACGATTTTCAATAGTTTCTTTGTTTTTATATTTAATAATTTGTTAATTTAAAAATTATTTAAATTATATAAAGTCATAGTCATATATACTTATTTACACATGAAGGACAATTTTTTAAATTTTTACAAAGAAGTCCAATATTTCAGCTGTAAAAAAAAATTAATTTTTTGTTTGTTTTTGAGTTTGAGTGTATAGAATGAGATGTTAATCAGAGTTTTAAACGGTACTTAAGAAGCTTAAATTTCGTTTAAATATGCAAGGGTGTGCTGAAACTCGAAAACGTAAAACGCAAGAATTTTAAAAGTCGTATTTTAGTAAGATTTTTGTTAGAAAAGAATTTTATGACAAATATGTACCTGTCTATTAAACAGAATTTTATAACAAAAATTGAATTAACGGCCAATTTCACCGAGTTTAGTTATTATTAACTATCAGTTATAACACCAAAACGTGTTGTTAACAGGAAGTTAAAGTAATAGTTACTTTTAACTGAACAATATGAAATTGGACGTAAAAGTGTATAAAAACGGACTTCCAAATTCGTATGTTTTCGATTTCCAGCACACCCCCCGGATGGTTTGCTGCATAGTCTGTAAGAAATTATTTCTATAAACTGCAAAAAGTAAATAAACAAAAATATCTAAAAAAGATAAACACTTTTATATTCGGCCTTGTTTTATAAGTGTCGGTGCCGTAGTGAAAAACCAGCCGTTTTTAGAAATTGGTATTATTAGTGTCGTAAGCGATATAAATACGACAAACTCTATATGTGTTTTACAATAACGACAAACTCTAAACGACTTCAACCACGACAATAAGTTTCGTAATAAGACTAATTATTACAGAATAATAAATAAATACGTCGAAAACCACATTTTAAAAGGATATTAAGAAAAATTTGTTTGAAATTATTACAGTATTTATTTTATTCTTCTATGCATCCAAACTTGTGCAGTTACAATTTGATATTTAAAATAGCCGAAATTGTATTTAAGCACTTTCGATGCAAGTAAAATACAGGCAAAGCTCGATATAACAAATACTCACTTTAACGAAAATCCGATATAACGAATGAGCAAATTTTTTCATTAGTTACCTTATACATATAACGAACGATCGACATTTGTGTGTCCCGGTTTAACGAATGGTTAAATGTTGAATGTGCTTTTTTTGTGGGCACAAATTTAAGAGATTTTCTTAGTTAGCATGATTAAGAGCGAGCAATTCATTAGATTCATTTTGAAAGTTACAAAGTACTATAACACGCAGATTGGTTTTAAGCATTAATAAAAGAGTTTTGTTTGAAGCACAGAGCACAGTTTGAAGTGTTGTGGAAGCAAGATGTTAAATAGAAAAAGAATATAATTCAGTCAAAAAATAAAAAGTTTAAAAGAATGTAAAAAGGTCTTTCTCTAATATCGCAAAAGTATGGAATACCACTCTTCGATTTGCACTTTAAAAAAGATGGTAAATAAAATTGATTACACAAATCTTTAGTGATGAGAGTATTGCAAGAAAAAGCAGTTAAAAAAAGTTTGCATGCTTCATACAAACATTCATTTATTACTGATTTTTTAAACAAATAATTTTCCCCAATATGTAAACACGTACTTACGTATGCAAGTTCAATAAACATGAATATAATATAATATAATAAAAGCTCGATTTAATGATAAATGTAGCTAATTTTGTATTAAAAAAAATTTCGGTATTACGAATCTCTCAGTTTAACGAAAGGGGCTGACATTATATCATTCGTTATACCGGGCTTTGCCTGTATATTTTCTTCATGCTGCTGATCATATGAAGCGAGTTTTTTTTTATAAGCACAGTGTATGCATATAAGCGAGTTTTTGTAAATGCATTTCACGTTTTAAAGCACCAAAAAACATGCAAATTATGAAATTTACTAAAACGCAAAAGGCCCTAACTAACCAAATATTAAAAATTGACTTTTTCATTGATTCTAATGTATTGCACAAACACAAATGTCCACAAAAGTCTGTGCAATCTTTCGACAAAAATTAGCGATTTTATTAACAAAAAACATAGATCCCCATCTACAAAAAATTATAAACGCTAAACAGTTGCATAATTGCAACATTGTTAGTTGTTAAAACAACTGGAAGATTTTACTAGAAAAAAAGAAACAAAAAATAAATTATGAGCAGTTTAAGCCAATTTATTAATTTATCTACTTACTAACTATTTGAAGTTTTATTGCCAGGGTATAACACAGTTTTTGGAGCCTCATGCATAAACCATCTTTTGACCTAAACTTTCGCATAGGAACCCGTTAGCTCTCAGAATTCGCTGCAGAGTAAATTGGTCTTCACCAGTAAAACGTCTGAGTTACTTGGAGCTAATTTTGGTTCTCCACCAAACAAAAATGTTAAAATGTACTTGCAACATAATGGCAGTCTAGCTGAGTTTTTCTTTGCAATTATACAAAGTGATGCCACATTTTTTCCGTTATTTTATGCTAATATCTCTTTTAAATGATACATTTTAAAACAGGTTCCTAATTCTGGCAGTCGTGATCGAGTACTTTCTCGATTCGAAAGCAATTTTATTTATTATTCTTTCAGTCGACACTGAACGAAATTATTTTTTTAGTATTGTGAAACTCAAATCAAAGCTTTACAACACTGAAAAAATAATTCCGATTCGTTCAGTATTGACTGAAATAATTAGATAGTAAATTGCTTTCGAATCGAGAAAGTACTCGATCACGACTGCCAGAATCAGGCCCCAGTATTTTTTTGTTCTGTAATAAAAAAAAAATATTTAACTCATTTTAGATATACATAAATGGTCTTCCAGTAGGAATTTTTGAACTTTTACAGTTGATAGCGAGCATATTGATGAAGCTACATCTTTCGAATAAGCTGTTCAGTCTATGTTGCTAAATCAAAATAAAATTTAAAAAAAAATTTAAATTGACCCAAATTTTCATCGAAAAAATCATTTATGCGCTGAGGCCCATATCTAGATGTATCAAACAAAATTGTCACGATATCCAACGAAATGTGGTTTTAACAAGACATCGCTATGTGTCCACAGCTCTTTTGGATATTCTGCACGAATGACATGAGAGCATTGTCATCTTACGAAGAAGCGTTTTAAACTGGCCACTGAATTGATACCGTTTAACTTAGATCGCAACATCCTTACAAGCTTTCGTAAATACTTTTGAAATATAAATGGGGGATTCACAAAGTGGTCTATTAAGTCATATCGTCACAAACAACGTCGTCTCTTTATTTTTTGACCCTTATACTTCTAGCAACACAATAAACAAACAAAATTTTCAAAAATTTTTCTATAGCAATTAGACTTCTTTGTAAAGCTTCGTACAGACGATGGTCAAATCTTACAATGTTGTCATTAAAATTGCCTAAAAATGTCTTGCAACTGTCTGAACACTGTAAGCTCATTTTCATTTGGCAGATGTGTAAAATAAATGCATCTGACAATGGCACCATTGTCAGAAAAATGACAATGTTGTAATATCTGACCATCGTCTGTACGAAGCTTAACTGTACATTTTGAAAAATAAAACTTTGTAGAGAAGTTGCTTTTATTTATTAATTTTTCTAAAACAATTCTTAACAATCTTATTATAAAAATCGTTCGAAAAGTAAAAAATACAGAAATGTTCTAAAATCACCTAAAATTGAAAACTCTCCCGTGTTCAAAGTTCATAAAAATACCTCATACTTTGAGGACCACTTTCCTCTACCCAAACAACTTTTGAAATCAGGAAAAGCTACGTTCATTTTAACAATAATTCAATTGAAAATCTTCATCGATTTGAATTTCACGTGATTTAGATTTGCAGAACGTGGCCGAGTGAATTTATGTTAGAAGTAATTCGTAGGTGGTTATCATCATTTTCATTTTAAATATAATTTTCAATACGCATTCTTATTTTGTCAGTGATTTCGTTGTTAAGGGTAAATCTCCTTATCCTAAGGCTTGGAAATAGAAGAGTTAAATTTCAAATTGGTAGAATAAAGTTGGGTATTAAAGCAGTTCTCAGATAAATATTTTTGCTATAATGACTACAAACGTGCGCACCGATTTAACTTAATAAAAAATATTTTTAAGGCTCAAAAAAATCCAACAATAACCACCAACGAGGGTTGCTATTTATGTTTTTATCCTTGGCAACACTGAGTGTTTACAGGTGCCATCTAAAGTTTAAAATTAAAAGTTGGACCTTTTAACCAAAGCTTTTCTTAGAACGTTTTGTCATTTAAGCACAACTTGTGTTGTTTACTTACAGTAAAATAATGGTTATAACTTCTGACCATGTTCGTTTTATTAATTCTTTAAACTTTCAAAGTGGATTAGGTTAGGACTGCATTATTCAACTTATTTCGACTTATGATAATAAAGTTTCATCATTGGCAACTGTGAAATGCTGCTATAACGAGCTTAATTGTTGTAGCCGCAGTTCGATTTAAGGTCGATCAAAAATCCGTTAACCAAAGCTTATGGTTAATATGGCAACCTTTTTGTGAAGAGTTTTTTTTTTAACGAATGTTACAGAATCTCTTTTTGTGTCAATGAAAGAAAGCCTGTGCTTCCAAAGTAAAAGTCGAAATTTTTAAGATAATTTAAAGATGTGTGGCACATAAGCATTTATTTGTTCAAAGGCCTTATAAGACCACATGCGCATGTGGTTCTGACGTAATTTGGACGTCATCAAACAACATATAATGGCCATTGTGACTTTGAAATGACGTCAAAACTACGTCAGAACCACATGTGCATGCGTCTTTTTACATTCCGTGTACTCTAGGCTTTTGAAATGTTCGTATCAAGGTTAAATTTGATACAACCCAGCTAGTATTTTCAATCGTCTAGGAGTCTATTGGGAATCTCACAAAGAGTGTTTTTGATCGTCGACGAGCTCATTTTTTAATTGTGGACGATTCCTAGCACGGGAGAAACTGTAACACGTGCTGATTCGTATGAGAGATTCTTCCATAACTCAGCGAAAGACGCTTATATTAATCGTAAAGGAAATCGTTTGTGATGTACATATGTAAGAGATTATCTAACGAGTCTTTTAAAAAGCATGCCAAGAGTAGTATGAGCCTCATGTAGGGATTATTTTACAACTCGTGAAATGCTCAGCCGTATAACTGAGCTACATAAAAAGGGGCATCAACCGTCTTTTTCATGTCAAAACTTCTAATTTTCATAAAATTTATATACAACAAACCTTAAGGTCGCGAAATCAACACCATCCTGTCGGAAAATCCTTTTTTACAGATCCTTAGGCCAGTTTGTTTAATTGAAATTGTATTGACAATAGAATTTTCATATTTCAAAAACGCTCTTATTTAGGTAGCTCAGTAATTGTTCTATGAGACTTACAGAGAGTCGCAAAAGGTTCATTCCAAGATTAAAATACGAGCGTGTCAAAAAATTTGTAAAAAAGTAATAAATAAAAAAAATAGATTTTTTTGTTTTTGTTAATCGTCAGATAATCATCAGAAGATTCTTTTAGGAGTTTTATATTAAACATAATTGTCTAACAAACAGCCTATGCTAGCTGGGAAATAACTTTAAAATATCGAATATATGTATGTATGTCTACTTAACATTTTGTAACAATAAGCTCAAAATTCACAATTAGTCCCATATAAAATCTTGTACAAATATTGGTATCTGAACAACAAATAACCTCGACATAAAACTTTGCCTCACAATAAAAGTTTGTGCTGGTAGAAGTCCTTTACAGGATCCACTCATGTAAAGTTTCGTTAAACACTATAAAATTCGTCATAAATAAATGTGATTTAAAGACTTCTTACTTAAAATGTGTTACGTTAAGGCTTGCCAGATAGAAATCGGCAAAAAGCTTGACATTCAAAAAAAAAGCTTGATTTTTCTTGACAATAAAAAATTCGGTTAAATGAACAAACAAATTTATACTGTTGTTCAGTTTGTTATTTTTACAATACTGATGTAATACCTAGCGCAGCTGACTTAACGATGTCCGTCTATCCGTCCGTCTATCCGTCCGTTGGTTTGTCTGTCCGTGTGTATGTTGAAATGGGTTTTCTAAAGAAGATATTTATATCGCGCATAGTCCGCGCATATCTGAGATATCAGAAACAAAATTATTAACGTCACTTATTTCTACACATAAATCTTTAAAAATTTTATTTTTCAACTTTCACATAAAATAAACTTGGTAGAATAATCTTGTTGTGCTCGGATTGTCAAATAAATAAAAATAAAAAAAATAACAAAATCGTTCTATAAATGAACTAGTTATAGACAAATAACTATATTATTCTACCAGAAAGCATGGTTTTCGTACATTCTAAATGAGATAGGTGAACTTAATTTTACTCAGATAAATATTTCGTAAAATATATCTAAATCCGAAATTGATTTCTAAAGCTAAAATTTACACTAAAAATTAATTGATTATGTAAGAAATGAAAAACAAATAAGACTCTGCCAATCTTTCTCCTATACATTCTTCAACTATTCTTTAGGATACAAATTCTCATAATTCTTTCCGATAATTAATTTTTAACTGCAGGCGAAATATAAATAGCACGATTTATAATGGTTAATTTTTATGGATTTTTCTTGACAATTTAATGGAAACTTTTTTACAATTCCGATATTGAAAAAGCTTGACAATCAAGATCGGCTGGCAACCATTGTTACTGTAGATCCATAGTTAGATATAGCTTTCAATAGTTTTCGGTCTTGAAAATCATTTTGTCTATACATAGTGCTGGGGCTTGACGTGTCCATGCTTTTTTTGTTTTACAAATGACATTGTATACTTTTATAAATTGCCAAACGATTCTTGTTCTTAATTGAAAAGATCTTTATCAAGTTTAAAAATTTATGTTTTTTTCTAAATAAAATGTTTGTAAATTAATTCTTTAAAATATTTGTAGCTGAATTGCAAAACCTTTTTTTTTTTACTATGGCGTAGTTCGTATTCAGTTGTATAAGAACTTAGCCTAACTTACAAAGACTATCTTCATATACATACTTTCCACCTTGACTGAATGTCCTGCTTCCGAACAAGGCTGTGTGTTAAACTTTCCATACAAATAGTTTTATAATTTCATCCTTTATCAGCAAGCAAATATGCTGTAGTTACCACGTTTACGGCACAAGCGAGGGTTCTGGAAGCTTCCATTTACTTTAGGTGAGAGTTGATACACTACCATTTTAAAACAGAATACCCATGAATCAGCATTCCTTACTTAAATGGGTCTTAAGGCTTATTATGTCAGGGTTGCATTGTGCGTCATGTGTTTCTAGGGCGTTCTGGTCGTCTGGTGCTTTGGGGGTTCCAGTCTTGAGCAATTTTCTTTTTGTAAATTTGCGCTTTATGTGCTTCCTGTTTCTTATATTCCAGAGCTCTAAGTTGGAACATTTGTTTGGCTAGAAAATACGGCTGATTTTAAAGAAGCTATTGAGTATAAAGAAGCCAAATCTCACTTGCGTAGTGTAATATTGATTTTACACATGAGTTAAATATTCTAAGTGAAGGGATCGTCATGTTTTGTTTAGGCGACCAAACGCCGATCAAGCTTTGTTTAGTTTATTGTTCTGGTCCTTTTCTACTCCTCCATTTATGGGCATAAAAAGCCCTAAGTAGCAAAATGACTTGACATACTTTAGGGGCTCGTTATCTATTGTTAGCTATTTGTCAGTTATGTTATTTAAACGCATGCCTTGCGTCTTTTTTAAATTGATTAAGAGGTTTTTAGCTTATCGTTTAATTTGTTTGGCATGAAACGAATATTGTCATCAAAGCCAAAGTTCAAACTCGCAGTGAGAGAATAAACTATACCTCACTTTTTTAACAATCCTTTTGCATGACATCGTTCTGTACGACGGCAAAAAGTAGTCGGGAAGGGGGACATACATGTTCTACTCCAGCTTTCGTTGTAAAAGGTTCAGCCATAATTTCGCTATGTCTGACCGAAAAGTTGTACTGCGTATAACTACGTCGCCTTGATGAGGCATGCGTTTCTTTCTCCCGAAATTGCGGAGCGGCTGAAGGAATCGAAGCCTTTCGGAAGATCAGGAATACCAGTTAGATTGTAGTCCGCCATTCAACGAAATGTGCAATTATCACATTTAGGGGGTTTGTCTGATCAACGCAGCTTCGGTGTGCGCGAAACCAAGCCTGTTCGTATTTATTTTTCTATGTTTTGTTGTCCGTGGTTTATTAAAATTGCTGTTATCTTGCTAATGATGTTGAACAGAGTGATCTTCCGCCAGTTCTTGCATCGCTCTTAGTCATCTTTCTTTGGTAGCTTTATTACGGTTTCTTTCGTCCCGTCGCTGGGTAGTGGCTCTTGTATGCCTTATAAGGCATTATTTTAATCTCCTTTCTTTATTTTATCAGATTTCCAGAATGCACAAGGTATGAGTAGGAATAGGGTGACTTATTCACCCCTCAAAACTAATTATGTATGTATAAATTTAACTTTTCTAACGATTTTCAAATTGTTAATTATAAAAAAATAAATATTTAGTACATATAGACTTTTTTTAAAAAACGAAAAGTGATTTTATTTAAACTTTTTTAAATAATTGTTCATCAAACAGGGTTAAAGAGGGTCTTCAGATTTTAATATCTCTTAATTTTTATACATATGATTGATTTAACGCACTTTTTTTATTTTTCAAAGAAAAATTTATATATTTCTTATATAACAATTGATCATACAAATGTGTTATATACAGAGTTTAAAAAGAATTAACAGTAAACACTAAATTAAATAATGTGTTTGTGTTTTTTATAAACAAGTTTTTACAGAAGTAAAAATACTTAGAATTTTAACTGACAAAATAAATTGTTAGTGTTATAGTTGTAAATTTTAGCTTAAGTTTAAAAGAATTAATTCTTAAATTAATACAAACCAATAATACTATTTTGCACTAACACAATATATTTTATGTTATAAAGCATTTATATAAAACTGTATTTACACTGACAAATATTCCAGTACATATTAACATTTCGAGAATTAAAACTATTAAACTTTTGCTCTAAAATTCGTTCTAAGATACTAATACATTAATTTTTTATATGTTCTATTTATACCTAAATGTAAAACTAGTATTCTTTTTATTCTCTGCTTATATAACAGAAGACTGCTAAAATTTACACTAAAAATTAATTGATTATGTAAGAAATGAAAAACAAATAAGACTCTGCCAATCTTTCTCCTATACATTCTTCAACTATTCTTTAGGATACAAATTCTCATAATTCTTTCCGATAATTAATTTTTAACTGCAGGCGAAATATAAATAGCACGATTTATAATGGTTAATTTTTATGGATTTTTCTTGACAATTTAATGGAAACTTTTTTACAATTCCGATATTGAAAAAGCTTGACAATCAAGATCGGCTGGCAACCATTGTTACTGTAGATCCATAGTTAGATATAGCTTTCAATAGTTTTCGGTCTTGAAAATCATTTTGTCTATACATAGTGCTGGGGCTTGACGTGTCCATGCTTTTTTTGTTTTACAAATGACATTGTATACTTTTATAAATTGCCAAACGATTCTTGTTCTTAATTGAAAAGATCTTTATCAAGTTTAAAAATTTATGTTTTTTTCTAAATAAAATGTTTGTAAATTAATTCTTTAAAATATTTGTAGCTGAATTGCAAAACCTTTTTTTTTTTACTATGGCGTAGTTCGTATTCAGTTGTATAAGAACTTAGCCTAACTTACAAAGACTATCTTCATATACATACTTTCCACCTTGACTGAATGTCCTGCTTCCGAACAAGGCTGTGTGTTAAACTTTCCATACAAATAGTTTTATAATTTCATCCTTTATCAGCAAGCAAATATGCTGTAGTTACCACGTTTACGGCACAAGCGAGGGTTCTGGAAGCTTCCATTTACTTTAGGTGAGAGTTGATACACTACCATTTTAAAACAGAATACCCATGAATCAGCATTCCTTACTTAAATGGGTCTTAAGGCTTATTATGTCAGGGTTGCATTGTGCGTCATGTGTTTCTAGGGCGTTCTGGTCGTCTGGTGCTTTGGGGGTTCCAGTCTTGAGCAATTTTCTTTTTGTAAATTTGCGCTTTATGTGCTTCCTGTTTCTTATATTCCAGAGCTCTAAGTTGGAACATTTGTTTGGCTAGAAAATACGGCTGATTTTAAAGAAGCTATTGAGTATAAAGAAGCCAAATCTCACTTGCGTAGTGTAATATTGATTTTACACATGAGTTAAATATTCTAAGTGAAGGGATCGTCATGTTTTGTTTAGGCGACCAAACGCCGATCAAGCTTTGTTTAGTTTATTGTTCTGGTCCTTTTCTACTCCTCCATTTATGGGCATAAAAAGCCCTAAGTAGCAAAATGACTTGACATACTTTAGGGGCTCGTTATCTATTGTTAGCTATTTGTCAGTTATGTTATTTAAACGCATGCCTTGCGTCTTTTTTAAATTGATTAAGAGGTTTTTAGCTTATCGTTTAATTTGTTTGGCATGAAACGAATATTGTCATCAAAGCCAAAGTTCAAACTCGCAGTGAGAGAATAAACTATACCTCACTTTTTTAACAATCCTTTTGCATGACATCGTTCTGTACGACGGCAAAAAGTAGTCGGGAAGGGGGACATACATGTTCTACTCCAGCTTTCGTTGTAAAAGGTTCAGCCATAATTTCGCTATGTCTGACCGAAAAGTTGTACTGCGTATAACTACGTCGCCTTGATGAGGCATGCGTTTCTTTCTCCCGAAATTGCGGAGCGGCTGAAGGAATCGAAGCCTTTCGGAAGATCAGGAATACCAGTTAGATTGTAGTCCGCCATTCAACGAAATGTGCAATTATCACATTTAGGGGGTTTGTCTGATCAACGCAGCTTCGGTGTGCGCGAAACCAAGCCTGTTCGTATTTATTTTTCTATGTTTTGTTGTCCGTGGTTTATTAAAATTGCTGTTATCTTGCTAATGATGTTGAACAGAGTGATCTTCCGCCAGTTCTTGCATCGCTCTTAGTCATCTTTCTTTGGTAGCTTTATTACGGTTTCTTTCGTCCCGTCGCTGGGTAGTGGCTCTTGTATGCCTTATAAGGCATTATTTTAATCTCCTTTCTTTATTTTATCAGATTTCCAGAATGCACAAGGTATGAGTAGGAATAGGGTGACTTATTCACCCCTCAAAACTAATTATGTATGTATAAATTTAACTTTTCTAACGATTTTCAAATTGTTAATTATAAAAAAATAAATATTTAGTACATATAGACTTTTTTTAAAAAACGAAAAGTGATTTTATTTAAACTTTTTTAAATAATTGTTCATCAAACAGGGTTAAAGAGGGTCTTCAGATTTTAATATCTCTTAATTTTTATACATATGATTGATTTAACGCACTTTTTTTATTTTTCAAAGAAAAATTTATATATTTCTTATATAACAATTGATCATACAAATGTGTTATATACAGAGTTTAAAAAGAATTAACAGTAAACACTAAATTAAATAATGTGTTTGTGTTTTTTATAAACAAGTTTTTACAGAAGTAAAAATACTTAGAATTTTAACTGACAAAATAAATTGTTAGTGTTATAGTTGTAAATTTTAGCTTAAGTTTAAAAGAATTAATTCTTAAATTAATACAAACCAATAATACTATTTTGCACTAACACAATATATTTTATGTTATAAAGCATTTATATAAAACTGTATTTACACTGACAAATATTCCAGTACATATTAACATTTCGAGAATTAAAACTATTAAACTTTTGCTCTAAAATTCGTTCTAAGATACTAATACATTAATTTTTTATATGTTCTATTTATACCTAAATGTAAAACTAGTATTCTTTTTATTCTCTGCTTATATAACAGAAGACTGATATGTAAAATAGTTTTCTTATACAAACATATAATTATATAAACAAAAGCTTGCAATGTTTTATCTCAGTGTACTAATTAAAACAAAAAAATTAATACTACAAAAAAAAAAAAAAAAACGATCTTGTATGGCAGGTGTGGCATAGCGAAAATCGCATCGTTTCAAAACAAAAATAGAAAAGCAATTTTCATTCACTCAAAACCAATGAATGATTGATATTGATTGTATTCATATCATCAAAATATAAACTTTGTTCAAACTCATTTCCCTGCTTGTAGTTGTTGTGTGAAATATTGTCAAATTTTCAAATACGAAATTGGTTCAAGCAGGTCACCAAATCCAAAATTTGTTTCAATTATTTTTCGTTTCCTTTTTGAGCTTTTTTTTTAGTTTTCGTTTCGTTTGATTTACCGTATATCCTTTAAAATTGTTTCTTTTTATGATTTTATTAGATTTTCTTTTATATTATTTAATACTATTAAATAAAATTTAAGTTTATAAACAAAAGTCTCCTATAAAATCAACATCGTATGGCAATAATAGATGATTTTTCTTTTTTTTTTCTTTTGAATTTGTTTTTATCTTTATTCTCTTTTTTACTACTTTTTTCTACTACTACTACTACTACTACTACTACTACTTGTTATTATCAATCAACTTGTACTTAAAAATCAAAATCAAACCTATTTAATCCAACAATAAAACAAACTTTTACTACTTCTACACCACCTTTTACCATTTATTAATTGCCAATAAATTTCAAAATAAACTCCGATATTTTTGTTAAATTGAAACCACCACAATTAAATAAATAACCAAAAAATTGATTTTTCTACTACAAATTGTGCTTCTTATACCACTTTAAATAATCAATCAATCAATCACTACTACTACTACCAAAAAATACACCAAAAATATATAACTACTACTACCAACCGTGCAACTATATTATAAAAACCCCGTTAATATGTGATGTGCGTGTGTGTGTGTGTTTGTGAATTGAAAAAGGCAACGAAATCATCTATAGAGTGGAACTACCCGATATGGAACAAATTACTCTTATCTACCTGGAGAATAGTGATGCTGACTATCGTAAGTCCAGCAACTAAAAAATAAAAATCTTAAAAAAAATATTGAAAATTTAAAAACACTTAAAATACAAAAAAAAACCAAAAAAAAAAATTTAAATAAATATTTTTTTTCTTAAGTAATGTTAAATAATTAAACTCAAAACATTTCAAATAATGTATTTTATCTTTAAAAAAAAAAAATCAATTACTATTAAAAGAAACAAAATAATTTTTATTGTTTTAGTCCGGAAACTTTTGTTTTATTTTATTTCATAATTAAATTCAAATTTTTATCACAATTAAAATTAAAATCACAGTCCATTGTCTATTTACAACTACTACTATTTACTACTTACTACAACTGTTTACTATTAATTTTTTTTTGTTAACAAAAACTTACCATTATTAACGTTATATTTAGTTTGGTATAGAAAAATCGTTAACCATTTTGTTTGTCATGCAGTTTTCAAATTTTCAAAAAAAAAACCATTTTTGTTACAAAAAAAAAACTGTAGTAGTTTTTCTCTATATTATTTTGTAGTTTTTCTTTTTTTTTCTTTCTACTAATTTTGATTAAATTTTTTTTTTGTTGTATTTGTTTGTTTAAACATTAAAAGGCTTTTTTGCTAATTTTTGTTGGTTTGATTTTGTTTTTTTTTTAATTTCAGTTTAAGCTTTTTTTTTATTTTTATTCAGTTGTTTAATTTATAAAAAAAAAAACTTTAATCGTAGCTATGTCTTGTTAGTAGAAAATTTGTTTGCTAAATAGAAAACTTTGTGGAAAGAGTTTCTTAAACGTTTCCTATTTTTCTTATCAATATTATTGAAAATCGTTACGTTAATTTGTTTCCTTTTCATACTTTCCCTTCAATATTTTTAAAACAAAAATTTTGTATTAGTTTTTTAATAAAAAAAAAATATGTTTGTTAAAATTGTTGTTAACATTCTGCCAAATTTGTTCTTCCAAGGAATGTTAGTTGTTTAGTACGTCCTTGTTTTAGTTTTATTTAAAATTTCCCCCCCCAAGTCATGTCTTTTTGCTCCCTGATAAAAAAAAGTTGTTTCCTCTATATGTCACTTTGCACACAAATCAAACACACTCTACACTTTTACTAACTTGATATTTTTCTCTAAATAAATTTTATTTCAGGTTAACAGTTGTAATTGCTGTCTGTTATTGATTGTAACATATTAAAATGTTAGTTAATACAACAGCTTTTAAGACATTTTACTAAAATGTTAAAAAAGCTTTCTTAATCTTGCTATTTTTAGTAATACGTTATTTAAATTAAATTATGTTTTACATACTATATACTTTTTAACTGAAGATTAGATTAGTAGAAGAGATTTGTATTATTTTAAACTTTTGTATAGATTCTTATTTATTTACATATATATTGGGACTACAAATTAGTCTTAATTTTTTGAGTAAAATTCAGCATCTACCATCGCTTATTTTCTTGACATCACAAGAAGTTCGCAGAGAAATAAGCCGTCAAAACGTACAACATTTCAAAGTCAGATACCACTATCCAAAATGATAGAAATCAAGACTACGCCATCCCAAAAACAAAGTTGAAATCTTCTGCGCATTTCGGACAAATGACGTCACGCGAACGCTTGTCTACTAATTTTAAGCTGGCAAGCTCAAGATAGTTGTTGTGTTAATGCAGGGTTGTCACCTCTTATAAAGTGCCATACATTTCTTATAAAAAATTCGTGAATCTTGGGGACACTCAGATTTCGCGACCCTTCCCATGGACAAACTACTTCATTTAACGGTAAATTATGGGCATGGGGTTATCTTGTATTCAATCATTATGGCCACTATCAACAGCATTAATGACTTAAGACAATATCATCATAAATCAAAATGCTTGAGGTCAAGCTTGTGCGCGTGTGCTTGTCGTAATATCTAAAATGGTTTTAATTTCCATACAGCATTGTCGTTGTCACATAACTAACATCTTTTTTACTCATACTATCAACATGATTGTTAAGCATTTTGATCGTGTATAGACCCCGTACGGACCAAATACACTTATCAAAATACTCATCAAGAATTGTGCTAGTATAAGTGAAAGTGTGTATGTTTGTATGTTTAGATATGACGGCGAATATTACGTCCAGCACACTTACACGAGTGAATACGCATGCATGACAAATGTATTTGGCCCTTTTAATTTATAAATTAATTCAGGTCGCTCATGGGTATTGCCAGATGTACAACCTTTTTATATGACTTTTACATCTTATAACTCAAAACTTGTTCTTAATCTCGAATCAATTTCTGAGAATATATAATCTTAATTACAATTTGGCACTATATTAGATTGTAGAATAGATTTGTAATATTAAAAATTTCTTTATAATCTTTTATCCTTCATAAGTATATATTGGGACTGCAAATAAGTCTTAATTTTTTTTAACAAAAATGCAACTCCTTACTGAAAAGAGAAAAGCAGCTGTGAATTTCGTGTTTTGCAGCAAGCATTATCCAGTCTAAATTTGTCACGATTTTTATTTTTTTTTTACATAAACTCTAAGGCCATTATTACAACCGTAAAATAAAATTACTGATAGTTAAAGTGAACAATAGCTATCAGAAAGATAAAGTGACCATTAAGTTTTCTATTTTATTAAAATTGTCCGATAAAATGAAAGATTTACTTTATATACTGTGGCGGCATTGCAGTAATTACCGACTACTTTTGGATGTTTAAAATACGTAGTGGCAACGATTTAGTTTTGTTTATTTCTTTAATTGAAAGCAGAACTCAATGTGCTTGTACTTTATTTTTGTTTTTTCATGGTGTCAAATTTTGTCAAAAAAATATTTGCCAAAGGTAAATAATGAGAATAATTTAATTTGACATTAAATTGTCATTGAAGTTACCATATCGACCCCTTTGCGCGAAATTATCGTATGTTACAAAAACCAAATTTTACAGGAGAGCCATTTTTATACTTTTCTCTGCTATCACTTGCAATATAAATATGAAAATATACATTCAATTTTTGGAACAACGAAGTGGAATTCGCCTACAATATTCTGTCAGGCGACGTCTCTTTGAATGTAGAACAAGATATCATCAAAAACTCAATTTAAAAAAAAAAAATTGGCATATACGATAATTTCGCGCAAATGGGTCGATATCTTCCGCAGAAAATATGGTAATTTGTAAGTTGTAATAATGGCCTTAAGTAAATCCATTTTAATTTTAAAAAACATCTGCACTCCACATTGATATCGATGAAATTTCATAAAACGCATTTCTTTATCGATACAGATTCAAATTATTTCGCATACTAAAATATCATAAAATATGGCCAACAAATCAAATATAGCCAATATTTTGCGAATACTTATTAACGCCATTTGTTTTAAATAAAAGAATGAAATCATTTAAAACTCAATTTCTATTAAACATTAATTTAGTAATAGATAGAGTAATTTTTACGATTTATAACTTGGCAGTTTTAGAATTTTAGATTTTTATAAAAAGAAAATTGTTAAATTTTTTAAAAGATTTATTTCAGGCCTTCTACAACTTTTAGTTTGTTAAATTTCTTCAGCATGTAAGTAAAATTTGTACTTTAAACTTGATTTGTTAGTTAGTTGGAACATTTTTTTCACCACTTTTTGCTTGCAATTCATTCAAATCAATTTTTTTAGATATTTCGACAGTGGACACTTTTTATTTTATTGGTTAGGTTGTATAGTTATTTGTTAATAAAAGTTTATAACTGCAGGCAAAATCCTAAAGAGAGAAAACATGTTTATATATGGTCACCTCCAACAAAACTATTTTTGAAGAACATTTTAAGCATATTATGTTTAATATAACCATATTATTGTCACCGAAAACCATATTATGTTTAAATTAGTCCTCCATCAAGAAGCCACAACCATATTATGGTTGTGTCTAAACCGGTTTTGGTTAAATATGACAATAATTTGTTTTAAATTAACAATAGTATTTTCCCCTTTTCTAAGAGCAACATGGTATGGTTAAAAAACACCAATTTTTAACCATAATATGTTTGAAGGCAACCATAATATGGCTGCCGCTTCTTAATGGAGGACTAATTCGACCCTAATATGGTTGTCGGTAACAATAATACGGCTAAAGGAGACATAATAAGTTTACAATTTGCTTAAAAAATAGTTTCGTTGGAGGTGACCATATTTAAACATGTTTTTTCTCTGGGTGTGGGTTTGTTTTTATTTAAAGACAAAATAAAAACCATTAATAACATGTTGCTTCTAAAAACTGGTTAAGAGCAAAATATTTTAGTTGTTACACAGCCGTATTAATGTTATTATTAACCATAACATGATCGGAGGTAACTCTAATTTGGTTTGCGGCTTTCTAATGGAGCACTTATTAAGCCAGGGACCGAGAATAACAACTATTTTGAAATTTTAAAACAACTAATGCAAGTTAACCATCCTTATAAGGGATGCCAATAGGGATTGATTTTTTTTAAGTAAAGAACACTTTTTATTTATTTATGAATTTTCAAAAGTTATTATATTTGTATATATGTATAACATATATTTTTAAAATAGAAAAATAAGAATTATAAAAATAAAAAATACAACTGAAATATAATTTTTAATATTTTTTTTTTTTTTTGTAAAGTTGATAATATCATTGATGCCAATAGGGATTGATATTTTTTTAAGTTATTTTTCAGAAGTTATTACATTTGTATATATGTATAACATATATTTTTAAAAAAGAAAAATAAGAATTATAAAAATAAAAAATACAACTGAAATATAATTTTTAATATTTTTTTTTTTTTTTGTAAAGTTGATATATTAAAAATCCTGAAAAATCCCGCGACTAATAAAAATAAATTTCGGGATTCGGGATTTCCCGTTTGGCATCCCTAATCCTTATGAACTAGTCTATGATAAAATATATTGCTTTTAAAAATTTTGATTTTTATTATTTCGGGAAGAATAAAATTTATTTATTTTTTTTTTTTTTTTTTTGCAAAAATAAAAGGTTTTTTTTTTTTTTTGAACAAAAATAACAATTATTTTTGATTTTAATTTTTTTGAGTTTAACTAATTATTACTTTTTGATTTTTGTTTTTGAGCAAAAAAACAGTTATTTTTTAATTTGTTCGCGCAAAATTAACAATTACATTTGGATTTTCAGTTCATTAAGCTAAATAAAAGTTATTTTCTAAAACAATGTACGTGATATAACAATTTAGTTAACTTTAAATATTTTAATGTTTTTATCACGTGGATTAAATTATTATATTTCTTTAGAAAACAGGTTTTATTTTTGCTTAAAAAAATAAAAATTAAAAAATAATTGTTTTGTGTTTTTGCTCGAAAAAAAACTATCATTTATTTTTGCTCGAAAAAAAAAATTAAAAAATAACTGTTTTTTGCAAAAAAAAAAAATACAAATAAATTTGAAAGTAACTGTTATTTTTGCTCAAAAAATAACTGTTATTCAAAAATCAAAAAAAAAAACATTATTTTTGCTCATTAACCATAATATTTTTGTAGTTGACATCAATAAAGTAACCATAATATGAAATTTTTCTATTAAAAATAGTTTTGTTAGCCGTGCCCATATGAATAAATTTTTTATCTACGTAATGGCCACTATTCTACAAATACGTCTGACCGAATTATGGGTAAGATATTTTCTGCCTAACGTTATACACTTCTACAACTTACGAGCTTACTATGTTTCTAGTATATTGATCAACTGTCTTGAAATAGATATGTATATTTTTCAAGTTGTTTTAAAATCTGGCGTTTGTTTACACAAGGAAACTTTTGATAGGATTGTTTTAAAGGATTTTTCAGCTATATTCTTTATTTTCTCTGATATAAATTGATATTTTATTTTGCTTCTCTCTCTCTCTCTCTGTCTCTCTCAATTTGAATTATAACCATTAAATTCTAGAACAAGGCATGGTGGAATAAGCAGGTGGCATCGGTACGGCAACAAACACAACATTACAACAAAAATGGAAATCATATAATCGTTTACGTCAAAAAATACTTTAAACAAAAATCAAAGCGTGCCGCTGAACGTGATGAAATAAATTAATTTTTAGCCAATTTTTATTTAATTATGGTCAATATCTTATTTATTTTAATTTAAAATTATCAAAAACTTTAAAAAAATGCAATAAACACTGCACAAAACCTGGACTTTTTGTAAACATAAACAAAACTTTGACATAAATCTAGACAAACAATGCAAGAGCAAAAAATCGTCATCTGGCGTATTGCTGCCACCTATTTATTTCACCATGGAACAAGGTACATTTACGCAAGGTAGAAGACTCATTAGCGAATAGACATAAACCCCAGTTGTCAAATTTGTATGTATAAGCCAAAATATGAGCATGTGTGCGTTAAATTGTTTTTGTTTATTAGGAGACAATTTTGACAAGTCGGGGGTAAAATGAGTCTACCTTGTGCAAATGTACCTAGCATTTTAATGTTTGAAGGATGATCGAAAACGACTAGAATAGAAAGCGATGGAGAAAATCGCCTATCTCAGCTGTCAAAAATAGCGAACCTCACTCTATGATTGTGTTAGTAGTAAATGTGTATATTTTGTTGTTGTTACTTCCTTACACCATCGAAATTTTGAGACAATTCTTTTATTTATTTGCGCGAGTTTCTTCTCTAGTCTTTTCCCCTTGGATTTAAATGTTTTCTCCCCCTCTTCTTTCCTTCAAATGTATCGTTTTGCCACCAAAAGCATCCATCCATACATGGTCTTAAAAATTAAAAAAAAAAAAAAAATTTAAACCAATCTATGTGTTGTTGTGCATATGAATAATTTTTACTGTGTTAACAATTCTGAATAATTAAAAAAAAAAAATAATAATCTAATTTTGTTAAATTATATTATGTAGACTGCGTTTATTAATTTTAAAATAAAAATTTATCAAACCATTTTCTTAAGCAAATTTAAAGAAACTGTAAGTTATTAATAATAATTGTTTTTTTTTTATTAATTTCAATTAATTATGTTTTCTTTTTGTTTAAATGAAACGAAAAATATTTTATTTTATTTATTATATTTTATTATTTATTTATAAATTGTTTTTATACACATTTTATTTAAGCATTATTATTAATTATAACTTTAAATGTTCGTTTGTAGTCAGTCCTCTTTTTGTATGCCAGTAGAAATGTTTATGTGAAACTGTCTGTGGTGTCAATGCGTTGTTTGGAAAACTGGGAAATGAAATTTTAACCATTTTTTTTCTACTACAACAACAATAATCGAAACTTACACTGAAAATAATTCTTGTCTTGTATGCATTTTATTACATATTTAGTCGTTTTCTATTTTAAATGTTGAATTTCTTACACACAAAATTAATAAAAAAAAATGTTTCTAAAACTAAAAAAACACACCTCTATACACACACTTGCCTGCAAAATCTTTTAGACTAGAATTCTGTTATAATTTATTTTACTCAAACTCTAAACTAATTTTTAATTTTCTTTTGTGAACTTAACAACTATTTTTCGTTTACAAATGTTTTCTTAAATATTAACCTAAACTAAGCCAAGACTGTTAATTAAAAACTTAATAATATTAAACTTATTCATCATAAACTTTCATTAAAATAAAGAAAAACTATTCATTTTTTGCTTTATTGAAAAAAAAAAAAATGTAGGGAATAAAAAAAAGAATTATTGGCTCTAGAATTGTATTATAGAATTAACTCAAATTTTAAATTATACATATAAAAAATATATATATATAAATCAATATCATTATAATTTTCATTTATAAGACGCTTGCATGTCCTTTAGCTCCCTTTGCATAAAACATTTTTCACATATACTTTTACAGCTTCAGAAGAGAACGTCTTATCGTACGAGGCTGTGCAACGGTTATCGATAAATTACACCAGACCCGTTATAATATTGGGTCCATTGAAGGATCGTATAAATGATGATTTAATATCAGAATATCCAGATAAATTCGGATCATGTGTGCCACGTAAGTTTAACACTTAATTTTTCACTGTGTTTTAATTACTTTTTAAAATTCATAAAATCTTTGTTATTGTATTTTAAAACAAAAGAATCTAATTATGTATATACAAGAATTTTCCATTTATAGTTTAGAAACTTTTGAATCCTTTCTCCAAATAACTTTAAAGCTTTTATCTTTAACCAATGTTTAAAAAAGATTTCCACAAGTCAGCTCATTATTGGGTTGGCGCATATGCCAACGAGTCGTAGGAAAATGCCGACAATGAAGGTTTACATGAAGTTTTCTGAAAATACGCCCGCTTCACCACTGCTTCTGGCATTTGTTTTGAAGAACAATTAAAATTTGGATGAACTTTCATGAACAAATTTAGGAGTTACAGTACTTTTCGTTTATATTTGCTATGCTTATAGCCATATTAGCGATATAGTCCATTTTATCTGTTTACTTTGCCGCAATAAGTTAATTTAATATAAAGTTTTTACGTTATAGTCCATTTAGCGATATAAGCACATTTGACATATATGCCATTTATCAACAGCAGTCTAAGCGAAAAGGAAAGCAAATTAATGGCATTATAGTCGCATTAGCAAAATTTACTAAATTCTTTTTAGTTTTCGAATCAAAAATCCATCCTAAGAAAGCATGAATTAAATTATTTAATTTTTGTCCTCAACTCTCTACTCGTAAAAAATTAGTTTTTGCCGTTGGTATCAGTTATGAAATATCTTGTTATTATTTTAACTATTTTTTTATACAGTATGCAACTGTAATGTAATTTATATGAATTTTTTATTTCCTTTATTCACATAACTTGATTATATTCGAATTCGGTTATATGCGTCATAGTGGCATATATGTTAATTAGCCTTATAGTCACATTAGCGATATAGTCCACGTTATGGTTGCAACTAAAGGATGTGCCTATAACCGAAAAGTACTGTAATAGTATTTTATTGAAAGTAAAAATTTTTTTTGTGCCGCATTCGCCACTTCTCTAAATTTATTTCTAAAAAGTATAATTTTGTGCTGCATACGTACATATACTTACTGCTGTGTATTGAGTTGTTGACATTTTATTTTTCTTTTGCTTTGACTACTTTTTTTCTTGCGGCAATGCAGCGAAGCAAGAGTAAAATTTATTTTCTTGTTGTCATTTTATTTTGCTTCCGTTTTAACTACTTGTTTTTCTTACGGGAATTAAGCGGGATATAGAGCAAAACAATACTTAATAAACTTTAAAATATTTGATATAGAGAAAATTAATGCTTAATCAGTCTTATTGCGGTTGCCGTTGTCGTAATCGATCAAGTCGTTTTTTGTAAGAGATTAAAGTAATACACAAATAGTGTTCTTTAATCTCTTACAAAAAACGACTTATCGATTACGACAAAAACAACCGGAATAAGGCCGAATATCTCAGAAACCATAAAAAATTTCGTAAAAAATGTTTTGGATTCAGACAGAAAGGAGGTATTTAAAATATATAAACCCCATTTCTTACTAAATTTTTTTTTTAATGGTCGGTAGGTCAAACCAATAATGACCTGACGAAGTAGCAACGCATATATACTAATATAT
This sequence comes from Pollenia angustigena, assembly GCA_930367215.1. NCBI lineage: Eukaryota > Metazoa > Arthropoda > Insecta > Diptera > Polleniidae > Pollenia > Pollenia angustigena. Next base: position 210,325,803 of record OV884059.1, on the reverse strand, counting down.
GTTAGTTAAAAAATTCGAAGAATTTAGAGCTATATTTTCAATACTACTACTGCTACTTTTACATTTTCTTAGCAATAGTTGTCATAGCTAAAAAAATTTCTACGGTAGCAGAGTTTTTTTTATTAAAGTTGCTATTGTTACATTTAGAACTAAGAAGAAGAAGTTATAGTAATAGTCTTAAATTTTAAGAATTTAACTATGGGAAACAGCAGTAGGGATAGCACAAGATACAATAATTAAAGTAGCATGTGAAACATTAGAAGAAGCATACGATGTAGCAATAAAGTAGTGCAAATAAAAAAACTTAAAAGTAAAATTGTAAAGGTATAAATCAAAAAAATAAACTACAAAAAATAGTAGCAAACGATCTGGTTTTTCAAACTACTCCTTTATTGGTAGTTTATGTTTTGGAACAATTTGGAAAAACTCGAAACCCTGAGACTAGAGAAGTTAAAAAAATAGCGAATAAAGCGAAAATCCGGATTTTTCAAACTTTAGGTTAAGATATCTCAGAAAATGTACAAAGTATTGCAAAGATTATTAAACACTTATTTTTAAGATAATTGGTGGGACTTTCAGACGACATATTATGTTTTATAAATAATGATGAATTCGTGCAGGACGAAAAACAGGGGTTTTATTAAGTTGAAGAAAATATATCTTCTGAAAACCTAATGTGATGGAGAGATAGAAAAATATACTCCGGTCTCGGGTAGACCTGTGATATTATGGCTCCGTTGTGAATTAAATTTTTTCATTATTCAGCAATTGCAATAATCAGATAATTACAAAACATTTTAATGCCTTTGCTACTGCTACAAAATATTTCCAAAAGCAGTAGTTATAATTGAAGCACAGCCGCGAATAACGTTGTAAACGCCACATTTTGCAAAAACTGTTTTTTTGCAGATAACCGTTGACATTACCCTCTTACACAGTTTTAACATCAAATCAACCAAAACTATGCACCTTAACGCCTTCAAAATGACATACAAAGTGTCAGCCAGTGGAAGAACATTGCAAGTTACTAACAAAATGATGAAACCGAAATGATTTTGCAGTGTGGAATAATATTTTAAAAGCCTTTTGTATAAAAGTTTTTATTATCATTATTTTTAATAATAGAAAAAAAAATTTTTTTAAACAAATAATGCTGCCTGTCAAAAAACGTTTTTTTGCTCTTCTGAAAAATTATTATTTTGTAACTTAAAACGTTATTCGCGACTGTGCTTCAATTATAAAGGGTGTTTTCCTAAGCCCGATAAAACTGACGAAAAAGTTAGCTGTTCAACTAACTTTAATACTGCACTCACTTTTTGACATTTATTATCGAAATACTCTGGAAAATTATCCGCATTAACTACTGATTTGGTTTTTTGATTAATGTTTATTAAATATTATTATTTTCATTGGGGTTTTTGTTTTCCTCACGGGCTAATTCAGATCAATTTACATTTACTTTGAACATCAGTCATGGTTGCCGCAACTTATAAATATATATCAAATTTTCCATATACGAACTGAGGCGAATCCGCAACAGACTCCATTACATTCATAAAAATATACCGTTTGGTGCGGTCTACACGCTAGTGGCTAGAGCCGAAGCTCGCGTAACGGTGAAGGTCGTTACCGCACCAATATCATTTGGTATTTTTTGCTCTATAAATATGAATGACATTGGGCCTGTTCGTAAATGCATCACTGCGCTGCAAATGATAATTTAAACTTTGCTTAAGCAGAAGACGCACATCCAAGTTTTAAATACGGAGTGGAGAAATGGCTTCTGCCAAAAAAGATCAACAGCAAACTTAAATTGGCCGTGCAAAGCAATGTTTGGTTGTGTGATGCACTGCAGTTATGCATTTACGAACAGGCCCATTGATCTAGGCGAGATCTGATTTTATGACGGAATGACAAACTGAGTATACCCTCATTCAACGCAAGAGAGTATAATACGAAAATTCTAAATTGCAATTATAAACTTTTAACAGATTTATAAACTGTGAAATACATATTAAATTAAGAATTCTGTGTTAATGTTAAAAATTATAAACCACTATAGAACTTTCTGATATAAAAATAAAAACTTTCAATTAATATTAAACATTTTAAGAATACAATCGCAAAGTTCTTTAATACCACGGAAAATGGTGTAGATAAAAAAAATAATATTTATTGCTATAATTATTACTATTTCACACTATTCCTTTCCTAAACTTAATTTCAATTTGTCTCTTCCCGCTCATAGATACCACACGTCCCAAACGTGATTATGAGGTGGATGGACGTGATTATCATTTCGTATCATCACGCGAACAAATGGAACATGATATACAAAATCATCTATTTATCGAGGCAGGTCAATACAATGATAATTTGTATGGCACCTCGGTAGCCAGTGTACGTGAGGTCGCCGAAAAGGGTAAACATTGTATTCTAGATGTATCGGGCAATGCAATAAAACGTTTGCAAGTAGCACAATTATATCCAATTGCTGTATTTATTAAACCTAAATCTGTTGATTCAATCATGTAAGTTAAAAACAAAAGCGAAAAACAAGTTATTTTTCATATTAATTATGTATTTTGTTTAAATTTAAATAAGAAAATTATCAAATAAGAAAATGTTAATTGTTTTCGTGCGGAAAGAAAACTGTTTATTTATTGTAAAGCTTTAATTTGGAATAAATTTGTAGAATAGTTTTTAAATTTATAGAAAAATCTGCCTTACCTCGATGCATATTTGTAATATGCTGTTTTTTCATTGTTGTAGTTAATTGAAACGTTTATTTTAATTGTCATTTTGAAATAGAAGTATTTTACTGAGGTATAGCGATGTTACGATGCCCAATACTGATATAAATAATACGAATTTTTAAATTTAAATAAACAGAAAAACCTTCAAATTCATAGTTAAAATCATTTCTTCTCACTTGTAAGAAGTTTACAAATGCTTTAGAGTTTTTTGGGATTAAAAGATTTCCAGAATATAGTTTTCGATTTTAATAAAAATCACTTTAATTATAATATACATACATTTTTATTTAATTTTCAATTTTTTTATATAAATTAAATATTTTGTATATAAATGTACTTATAAACTCTTATACATTTTTTTAGGGAAATGAATCGTCGTATGACCGAAGAACAAGCTAAGAAAACATACGAACGTGCTATTAAAATGGAACAAGAATTCGGAGAATATTTTACTGGTAAGTTGTATTAAGAATTGACGTAGAAAACATATTAAGCCTGATGACATTGCCCCGGTAGGCGACGATAATGGGACCACTTAAGAAGAAATTGTTCATGTTTTTAAATCCGCGCCGATATAGCACGATCAAAATCGTCACAGATTGTGCTATTTGAGCCGATAGTGGGATCTTAGCTTAACATAATCAGCCTTATTCCAGTTGTCGTTGTCGTCATCGACAGTGTCGTTTTTTGTTATAGATTAAAGTGACACACATCCTGTGTCCTTTAATTTTCTATGAAAAACGACACTGTCGATGACGACAACGACAACCGGAATAAGGCTGAATAGCTTAACCCAGTGCACTTTACTACCCTCATTGAAATGATTTTAGTGAAATGTTTGCAATTTTTAATGTTTGCCTTTTAAACAGATTTAGAAATTAATACTGTTTTTGTATGGGAGGTACCACGCCCACTTCTAAAATTCAGCCTACTTTTTAAAAAATGTTGCGTATTAATAACGAAGCTATTTGTACCAAATTTGTAAACTATAGCTGTTAACATTCTGTAGATATACAGAAATCTAAAATGTCTTTGTATGGGCTGTAACATGCCCACTTATCCACTCCCGCCCACTTTTAGACGGATGTTGTGTTTTGTTAAGTCAGCCATTTAAACCAAATTTTAAAACTTAAGCTATTGCCGCTCTCCAGATATACAGAATTTTATTTTGTGACACGCCCACTTATATCTGATTGTACCAAATTTGGAAGCTTTGCCTATTGCTATTCTACAGATACACTTCAACCATAATGCCTTGGCATGAGAGATGCCATGCCCACTTATCCAATAACACAAATTTTTTTTAACGAATTTTGTGTATTTGTACTTGATTCGGAGAACTTTTCTCGTACCGTTCTATAGCTATAAAGAAATCTATTTTGGACCACGCTCACCTCTCCAATTCCGCACTGTAACAGAAATATACAAACAAAAATTCTGACAGTACATAGATAATATTAATGCAAAATATTGAAGGAATAAGACTATTAAAGCATTATTAAAATTTGACTTAGAATACACATTTGATTAGTATGAGAATTTATATAATAAACGTTACTCACCATGAGAAATAAATTCCCAGATGCTATTTATACCCACACCACAATAGTGGAGAGGGTATTATACATTTGTGCTGATGTGTGTAACACCTTAAAATATTGGTCCTAGACCTACCTTAAAGTAAAACGATGACTTAGAATCACTTTCTGAGTCCATGTAACCTTGTGCGCAAAGTACAGGTAGATATTTTGGAGATCTATCTATATATGTATATTTGATATTATATACTATTATATACTTGATATTTGGACCAGCGGTTGGTCACGATCCAAAACGATCCACTAAGGCAGGATTTTTGGAAATTCTAATGTTTAGGTGGTAAAAAGGGTAAAAACGGGAAAATTCGGTAACCTTGTGTATGTATATGTATATCCAAAACTAAAAGAGATACAAAAAAAATGTAATACTTATCGTTGTTCTTTAGAAAATTAAGCGGGCGGACAGGTGTCTGGTACTTTTTTGAAATTCGGCACTTTTAGGGAGTAAACGGGTAAAACCTGAATTTTAGTACCTTTTTTGACACCCCATCTATCTTTTGAACCAATAAACATAGAAACAAAGTTCATACCACATTCGAAACTTATCAAAAAAATACGAATTTGGTATTTTTTCGAAATTCGAACATTTAAGGGGTGAAAATCGTAACTATTTTTGGTACTCTTTTTAAAAAATTTTTTTTTCCATTTATTGACATATTCGCACTAAATTATGGGCTCCCAATGGAATACTGAAATTTGTTATACTTAAAAATAATACCAAAAACTGGAAATACGGGAAATTGGATATTTTACTTTAGCTTTTTGCTTCTACAACTAGTATTTGTTAAATTACCGTTATTATTGGACCTAGAAACATAAAATGCAACATGTAATGTCCTGAGTGGATAAGAATCTATGAGGGAACTTTTTTGTTCATTAACTGGTACTTTTTGAAGTTCCATTAGTATTAGACCTAGAAAGATAAAATTAAACATCCAAGGTCCTGAGTGGATGAGAATCTGAAGAGGGATATTTTTTGTACTTTTGCGTTCTTTAACTGCCACTTTTTGAATTTTCATAAGTATTGGACCTAGAAACATTTAACTCACAATGCAATGTCCTAAGTGGATATGAATCTATAATAGGGAAGTTTTTGGTACTTTTTTGTTCATTAACTGGTACTTTTTGAATTTCCGTTATTATTGGACCTAGAAACATAAAATTCAACATGTAATGTCCTGAGTGGATAAGAATCTATGAGGGAACGTTTTGGTACTTTTCGGTTCTTTTACTGGTACTCTTTGAATTTCCGTTAGTAATGGACCTAGAAACATAAAATTCAAAATGCAATTTCCTGAGTGGATAAGAATCTATAAGGGAAAGTTTTTGGTACTTTTTCGTTCATTAACTGGTACTTTTTGAATTTCCGTTAGTATTGGACATACAAACATAAAATTAAACATGCAATGTCCTGAGTGGATGAGAGGCTATAAGGGGGAACTTTTTGGCACTTTTTTATTCATTAACTGGTACTTTTTGAAGTTCCGTTAGTATTAGACCTACATAGATAGATAAAATTAAACATGCAAGGTCCTGAGTGAATGAGAATCTGTAAGAGGGATCATTTTGGTACTTTTGCGTTCTTTAACTGGTACTATTGTACCTATGTTTGTTACTTTTTTCAAAAGATTTTTCCTCCATCTATTTATCTTTTATCGCAGAGCCTAAACTTCTGAAGAAAAACGTTGACATTTGGACCGGAGTCTGGCCTCTCGCCAAATCAAACATGCTAACCTCATACCTCCTAAACTAAAAGATATAAAAAACAGTAACACTTATTGTTGTTCATTAGAAAAATGCGCTAACCTCATATCACACACTCTTTTTATTATTTTAATAACTCCATTTTTCATTTCATTCATTAATTGAGACACATCGGTCTGCAATCACACTTGTTTCAATATCTCCTAAACTAAAAGAGATACAAACAATTTAATACTTATTATTGTTCATTAAAATAATAAACGGACAGGTGTCTGGTTCTTTTTTGAGTTACGGCCTTTTGGAGGTGTATTAGGTTAAATAACAATTTTATCACATTCGTAGCTTATCTAAAAAAATTCAAAACTGATTTGGACCTTTTTTTAAATTCAAACGTTTAAGGTGTGAAAATCGTTCCTAATTTTGTTACTTTTCTCACAACATTTTTCTCCATCTATCTATATAATATAAAACTGTAAATTTACTGACTGATTCATCATCGCACATCCTTAACTCCTGAAGCTAAAAAGCTGACTTTTGGACCGGAGGCTGACCTCTCGCCAAATCGATCCCGCTAACCTCAAAAATCCAAATCTAAAAGAGATCCAAAAAATTTAACACTTAATGTTGTTCATTAAAAAAAAGGAGGACAGGGGTCTGGTACTTTTTTGAAATTTAGTCCTTTTGGGGAGTAAACGGGTAAAACGTTACATATTTTGGAACCTTTTTGTCGTGCCATCTATCTTTTTAACCAACACATTTTCTTCATTCTATGACAAAAACTTACTAAATTATTGGCTCCCACTACAAAATTGAAATTTTTGATACATAAATGGAGAGAAAAAGAATCAAAAATGATAATACGGGAAATTAACTTTCTTTCATTTGCTTTTGTGTTCTACGAGTGGTACTTCTTGAATTTTCTTTAATATTGAACTTAGAAACACAAAATAATATGTGCAAAGTCCTGTGTGAATGTCAACCTATGCGATAAAAAATTTTGAATTTTTTTTTGCTAAAACCTATTTACATACATAATTTGGCATATAAATATGTTCATGAAAGAAAAAGTCCGATTACAAAGTATCGGGTTAAATTTAAACAAGTTTAAGCCTAGAAAAATACACTTTGGCATAAAAATATGTCCACGAAGAAAAGGAGACGCTAACGAAGTAGCGGGTTAAATGCTATTAGTTTGATAAAATTCGAATCGTAGGCCACGAGGGAAGATAGGGAAAATTTCTGCCTCTCAGAAACTATCAAACCGATTTTAATGAAATTTATAATCATACAGGGGTGTTCTGAAAATCGAAAACGTAAAACGCAAACATTTGGAAGTTGTATTTAATACACTTTGAATCGAATTTTTATAATTTTTGTCATAAAATTCAGTTAAATAGGGAATAATATTTGTCATGAAATTCTTTATTACAGAAATCTTATTAAAAACTGACGTTTTAAATTCTAGCGTTTTGCGTTTTCGATTTCTAGAACACCCCTGAGAGATAAATCCATATTAATATGGACACATAAGCATGATGTGTTTTTAAATACTGTGGTGTAGGGTATCATATGGTCGGGCTTGACCGACTATACTTTCTTACTTGCTGTAATTAAATTAATCTTAACCAATACCATTTTCAAAATTTCTTTCAATTTTTAGGTGTAGTGCAAGGCGATACTATTGAAGAAATCTACAGTAAAGTGAAATCAATGATTTGGTCACAATCTGGTCCAACCATATGGGTACCATCTAAAGAATCACTATGACCAACCGCTACGACGACATGGACACTGCCACCTCGAGTACGTTGTCGACCACTCTCGAGATCAACGACAAATACACAACATCAGCAACAGCAACATAAAACACATTAAAAAAAATTAAAGAAACAAATAGCAACATACAAACCCATACCCAAACACACAAAACAAAATATAAACAAACATTAAAGAAAATCATAAAACTCCTAAAATGAAACAGAATTAAATGGCTAAAATATGTACACGTTAGAAGCCATATTATTTAGTATACAAAATAACAAAAACAAATATTTATTATACATAGTCTTTCTTTTTTGCAAAAAAGCTTCTTAACTACAAAAATATTACAAAACAAAGGCAAAATGCAAAAAATGTATGAGACGACCATTTAATAATTATTATCACTAACATTTAGTTCCCCGCCCCTTTAAAGAAAAAAAAGAGAAAAATAAGAAATTCTCAAAATAAAAACTAAAAAAATAACGTTTTAAACGATTCTTAAGATTAGGACGAACAGGAAAAAGTCTAATATTAATTTTTTTTTTTTTTGGTAGTAAGAAAACAAAAGAATATATCCCACGCATTGGTGATAATGCATTTGTTGTTATATTTAGTAAAAAAAATTTAAAACAATTTGAAAATATTCAAAATGTAATATTAATTAAATTATATAAACATATAAAAAAAAGCAAAAAGAAATAACTCGAATACCAATTTAACCACCAGACGATACAGAAATTAAAATAAATAAAAAACATAAAAAAATTGAGCAAAAACTATAAAGGAAATGAATAATTAAACGTTTTCGAATATTTTTCAATATTCAAAATTAAAACGGATTGATAAAAAAGGATAATGTGTAAGTATTGCACATGGAGATTACTACTTACCAAAAACAATTTTAACTGTAACATGCTTTTATACTTTTCAATTTGGTTTAGGTTTAATTTAAATATTAAAGTTTTTTTCTTAAAGAAAATCTTAAAAATGTACAGTTGCGGACAAATAAATAGGTTCACAGCTTGAATGTTTTTGCGGTGTAACGGGAACATTATATTTATATAGGACGCCTGCCTAACTGATGTTTTTCCATCACTACCAAGCAAATTTATCTTGGATTCGTCCGACCATAACACGATTCGCCATTTTTTCACGAGCATGACATTTTAAGAATTCTAAAATATTTTTGCGACTTTGCCGATATCGTTTTTAATATGAGGCTCTTTTTAAAATCTTCCGAATAAATATTTTTTTTACTTATTTGCGTCTTACAGAACTAGCTTAGTTTTAATAGCTTCAGCGTACTTAATAAGGGCCCTAAGTTGTAACGGCTCAATATAATTATTATCTTCTAGGAAAGTCTTACCTGGTCTGCGTCGCAATTATGACGTTTAACTTTTTAGTTAAGTTTTCTATGTAGTTTAACGAATGGTATTTGTAATGTAAAACAATGTGCTATATTAAGGGCAAAATAAACTTGTACACACAAATGGTTTGACAACAACAAAAATAAAATGTCATATGTATGCTTGATTGGCCCTTTAGATAAGGTAGGAAGACTGCTGCGAAGTCAATCTTCACACACTCACCCAGAAACCAATAGTGTCCATTGTGACGCCTTAGGTAGTATTAGAATACTTAGAAGAAGATAAAGAGCGAAAGCTTAAAAAATATTGAAAGATAATTTCGGAACAAAAAAGAAAAACTAATGGGTCGATTACGGATGGCAACACAACTGAAGGTGAGTAGCCAGCAGCGAAATCAGGCAACGCCGCTCATGTTAAAATATAAAAATTTTTTTTTATATTTTAACATCTGCGCCGTTGCCTGATTTGGCTGCTGGTCTGTTCTAAAAATCACTTGATTTTAAAAATCACATGTGCATTTAAAATCACTCTTATGATATTGTGGTGTTCCGTTTTTGGTTTGAAAGCCAGATCATGCCCACTACAAATCCCGTTAGATTCTAAAGGCTACAGCCCAAGACATCTCACTATCCGTCTAAACACCTACTATCCAGCCACTTCAGCATGTTGCTCTGCAGCTTAGGATCGTGACAAGAATGTGCTCAACTGTCTCTATCTCGTATGCGTCCTCGCACAACCTTCATAAATCCGACAAGTCATACCCCATACTTTCTATCATGCAGTGGCCCGTGATAATACATATTATGGTCCTATTATTAAATTAGAATCGGTTTTCCTAAGTAACGGCCATGATGTTTGCGATACTCTACAATCCGCTATTTTCCCCCAGGACCGATTAGTCCCGCTTAGAACACATATCCTAATCTTCCCAAAATAAAAGCCTTTTTTTCCTTCCCTAATATAATCCCGCGAAGCTCTACGCGTGTCTGCAGGAAACCAGAGTCTCTGGCGAAAATAGAACCCGCAAGCCCCGTACTGATAGACTATCTCATTACCAGCTAGCCTACCGGAGCAACCTGTATACTGACTGTCAATACTAAGTCAGAATCCTCCATTTTCGAGCCCAGTCTCGCTAACTCATCGGCCATATCATTATCGGTGATGTTGCAGTGACTCGGTGCCAAGCATTGCCTCACTGCATACTCTCCTAAGATTTTCTTCAGAGCTCTCCTAAATTGGCCCTTTACTAATACATATCTTCAACAGCTTTACCTGATGGTAGCTTAGAATTTCATTATGCTTCTAAATAAAAAATTCATTTATTAAAAACATTTGTTTGAGAAATTGCCCTATCCTATTTGTTTGTCCGTAGCTGTGTGTATGTTTCTGAAAACGTTTAGTTATGTGCTTTCCTGAACAGTTTTGAATATGTACAACTAAAAATGATGAAATAAATACGACGTACTCTGTTTTACAAAAACAATATATGATCAATAAATAGAAATGCAGTTCCCTATTAAATACATTATTATATACCACAAAATACATATTTTTTAAATAATTAAATATAAAAAGATAATTTTTATTAATGTTGATAATATAATGATGATGATGATTATGATAGTAATGAAAATGAAATTTATATTTCAAAACTATTTTTCCCCTACTTTTTTTTAAAGAAACTTGTTGAGTAGAGCGTAAATAGGCTTGGTAGCCAATAGTTTATTATTTTTTTTTTTTACGGAAAAGGTTAAAAAAACACTTATACAAAAAACAGCACTTTAAAAAAAGATAGTATTTTAAATAAAATAACACTTAGATTTTTCAAAATTACTCTAGAAAATTAAAAAAACGTATTAATGAGTCAAAAAAAATTTAAGAAAACTTTGTTGGAATTGTGCAGAAACTGATAGATATTTTTATTAAGAACATAAAGTGAAAGTTTCTTTTAAAATTTGTATGAAATAAAATTTAATGTGAAATATTCAAATATGAAAAAAAAATTTATAAAGACTTTAACATATTTGGTTTAGAGTTACTAATTACACCGGATGAGCCTCCTTCAAAAGCTATCTGATAACCTACAGCTGCATGTGGGAAGCCGAAACTTCCAAAGCCCTTATCAATATTAAAATAAGTATTTGTAGGTAATTCATCAGCACGATGCAAAAAGTTATTGCCCCTCTAACGGATTACAACTCAACTCAATTGAACTTAAAAATGTTTTCGTTAACCGTATTAACAAAATTTCAACTGAACTAGAGTTGAGTTGTATAAACCACGAAAAAGTTAAATGAACGCCAGCAGACAAACAAGAACTGTCTAATTGCCCTCTAATAGCAGTTCTACGAATCCATAAACATTTTACATACATTAAATTTTAAATAAGATAACTTTTAATATGGAAAAAATTCCAATTTTAAAAATGCCAAAAGCTTGATCAAGGCTTTGGTGGTCATAGTAAACATCAGCAAAACTCAAAATGAATTCTTATCACTTTGCTGTTTTTCGCACAAATAGTATCCTTTTTATTTAAAGAACTAATATAAGTCCCCGTATATTATGAAACATTTGCTGCGAAAAAGATGAGTTTGATAGTGAAAAGGAAAAGGCGTATGGAACAGTGTACTTTGTTTCGTAAACAAGCAGTTTTTGTGAGTTTGTTATTAAAAGGAAGAAGAAGAAAGAGAAGGCATACACAATATGTATGTACCTAAATGCTGCAAAACAAAAGTTTCATTGTATGGACACGAATGCAGTTTCAAAAGAGAATTGAAGTTTCTGCATCAAATGTTTCATAATATGGATGAGGACTAACTACTAGTGCTGGGAAACTATCGATAGTCGTAAACTATCGAAAATATCGATAGGAAAAATATCAATATCGATATGTATTATTATTATTTAAAATACAGCTATGAAGACATGTTACAGCAGCTATACACACACTGTGTTTTGCCGCAAGTTTTTACTTACTATTATTAATTCGCGCTGAATTACAGCAATGAATACAAACAACAAGAATGGCAGGTGGTATGGATTGCTTAGCTGTGCTTTTTTACTACTAACTTAAGGCCTTTATGCCGAAATTTGTTTATGTTTACGTAAGGACTGAAATGTCAGATAGTTTAATGATGTTGTAAAAAAAAAATTAAATAAAAATGCAATTGCAATTGCGAGCATTGGATAAAACAATGAACGACCATTAGAGGAAAAGTCCGCTAGATTAATTACCTTTTGGGTTGAGAATCAAATCCAATTTAGTACATTGTTTGAGTAGCAATATTTTATAGTCCCTGTTACTTTGGTTTCTTCAGAAAGGTGCTTATCAGCATCACAATTTTTAAAAACTGTCATCTAAAATAACGTGCCTACATACATACGTCTCTTACGTTCAATAAAGTGATTAAAACATCGAAATGTAGCCTGATAAAAAACTAGTTAAAATTTTCCTTCTTTAGTACAAACATTCAGTCGATAGTAATATCGATATATCGATAGTGAAATGTGAACTATCGATAAATATCGATAGTATCCCAGCGACAATTCAAAATGAAATTGAGAAAATACCGAACGAAAATAAGAATTTCAATTTTAAATTCACTCCTTCTTCTTGGTCATAGAAAAGCTAATAAAAGTTTTCATAATGGCGAAATAAACAACACAAACGGGTGTGTTCTAGAATCCGGGTTGATGAAAGTAAAACGAATCGACTTTATTCTTTTATTCTAAAATGTTTTAACAAAAAAAATATTTACTTTTAGTTTCAAATATTCTTTTTCCAATTTATGTAAAAATATATCGTTACCTAAAACGTAAAAATGTAAAATGTAATTAACCGGGGCCGAATTACGGCATACGGGAACGAGAAAGCTTTCGTATCGAATAAAATTTCGTCACGTTTCGAATGGATGGATTATAGCATTCGATAGCTGACGTAACGAAATTTTTGCAAAATGTACTAGATTTGTGTTACGTTGGAATAGAATAAAAACATATGTTTAGTGCATATTATTATCAGCTGAATGACACTAATAAGAAGAATTAGTACATGTTTAATAAAAAATTTAAAACAAAACCAAATTTTCGCGGCTTATTTCAACATATTCAGTGAATTTAAATAATTTTAAAAACACATATTTAAGCATTTCATAACTGTCAATCTGCTCCATATTTCATTTTTATTGCCAATATTGCGTCATTTTCAAAAAATTTTGGGAAAGTGATAGAAAGCACCAAGCAATAGAGAGTAGCCCCCCAGATGTTTTATTTCTTGAATTTTATTAGATAATTATGAAATATTGCTTTTGTTTTAAATGTCATGGTGTTTTCTTTTCTACAAAAAAATGTGACATTTTATTTAAAAAAAATGCAATTTGGTGTCTGTTTCTTAAAAATTTTGCTCCCGAAAAGGGTGAGTTTTTTAGAATAAAACAAGCGTTTTTTTTGTAGAAAAGAAAACACTATAAGTTAATTAAACGAGTGAGTTTTGCACTCGCCATCAAAAAACAGGCAGTAAAACTTTGAAAAATTTTTATTTCTTAGCAAAAAATAAAACTCAAAAAATTTTTATTTCTAAAGGAATAAATAAATTTTTAGAAATAATCGGTAAAGTTGCGTTTTTCAATAGTCTATGTAACAAGGATTATCTCGGTATATTCCTTCTCTTTTATTGGTCTACCTAAATAAGACCGGAAAGCGTATTTTTTTATGTCAAAGCTTTTCATTCTCAAGCATGTTTATACAAAAAAAAAACCTTTAGAACTTGTATTCAACACCACCTGCTGGAAAATCTTATTTGGCAAAATTGGAAATAGAATTTTCATATTTTTTTGATTTTGCTTAAAAACTAAATTTTTTTTGGCTAACTATCTTGAGTTATATTGGCAGGGTATCACACGGTTTGTTTGAGGCTTATCCACAAGTCTTCGATCGACCTAGACCTTCGTATAGGAAGGCGAAGAGCTTACAGAATAAGCTACAGAGTATATCTTGACTCCACAGTTAAACGTCTGAGTTATTTCCTTGGTTCTCCACCAGTAAAACGTCTAAGTTATTTCCTTGGTTCTCCACCAGTAAAACCACGTTAAAATTTTAAGGTTATATTTTCATATTTAAAAAAACACTTTCGGCTCTTGTTAAGGTGGCTCAGTTAGTTTGATTTTTTAGTTTTAGTTTGGTTTAAAGCATAAAACATTTTTTTGATTAAAACGGTTTTGTATGGGGAATAGCATCGGTTCCTTAGTTTTTTGCCAGATTTTAATTTTCAGTTTCTTTTATTCAGCACAAATTTTGAATTACGTGTATGCTTAAAAGGAATAATTAATAAAATTATCCATATTAATTAAGCAAATTAACTACATATTTTCAAGCCCTGGTAGAGGACTAAAAGATTTATCGAAAAAATTAAAAAAAAAGCTTTATATGAATATAATTTGGGTAGATGAGGCAACATTCTGGAGGTGCTCGAAATCTTGACTTTTTTTCCTTCATACGCCGAATCTTCACCCTAATGTGGGTTGATCAAATTACAGTTTTTTTTTATAGATTTTCAAATAAAAATTTCAAGTTATGAAATTCTTCAAACACATTTTGGAAATGTTAAAGTTATTCTCATTAATTTTAAATATCAAATTTTCTGTGCAATATGCCATTGTTTTATGGTGTTTTCTTTTCTACAAAAAATGTGACATTTTATTTAAAAAAATGCAATTTGGTGTCTGTTTCTTAAAAATTTTGCTCCCGAAAAGGGTGGCTTGTTTTATTCTAAAAATCTCACCCTTTTCGCAAGCAAAATTTTTAAGAAACAGACACCAAATTGCATTTTTTTAAATAAAATGTCACCTTTTTTTTGTAGAAAAGAAAACACCATTAGATTTCCTAGAGTATTAACAATTTCCATCTCCCTCTGGCTTTTAGAAACAACTTTAATATAAAACGTTAAAAATGAAATAAAGTTTCTTTGGCTTAATAACGGTTTTTTTCTTCTTTTAATTATATTTTTTTTCTTAGTCTAGATAATAATAAAAATCAGTTAAAATTGCATATTTTTTAAAACGAACCATATTTCCCATAACACACAACACAATCATTTATATTTACATTCATATTTTGTTGAACTTTTCTTGTTTTAAATTTTGTTCTCTCTTCTTTTTTTTAATAAAATATATTTAAACATATTGTTAGTTGAATTTTTTTGTCATAAATCTTAAAATTATTATTTACTCTTAATTAATATATTTAATTATATATCCTAATTTCTATTGAATCATTATTATATGTGTATCCTTTAAAATATAAACACAAATCACAACGACAATTTAGTAGAAAGAAACCATAATTTAATACATGAAATATTATTTCAGTTTAATTTTTTTTTTTTTTTTTTATTGAGTTTAAAAAACAAAACAAACAAAAAAGTATTTAAAACTACTTTGAGCTTAGAGTATTTTAATTTACTATAAACAACACATAATTTTTTATTTTATTATAAATAATACCAACACCTACAAAAAAAAAATCTACTTAAGTGAAATTAAAAAAAAAAAAGTAAAACCAACAAGTTAAAGTTAATAAAAGAAAATTAAATTGTTGTATAAGTCCTAATTAAATAATTTATAAATATGTGCTAAATTGTTGAAAAACTTTTCTTATATTTAAAAACCAACCAATTCAAGCGATAAACATACATAATAAAAAAAAAACTAAAAGTAAAATAAACAAATTGTATTTTTTTCAATAATTTTATTGACCTATCTTCCTCTTATTCTCTCTTAACTATAAAATTATTATAATAATTTTGTATACATTAAAAAATTTCACAAATTTATGTTTCAAATATTCATGTAAACTTAAAGTTTCTTACAAAATGATGTATAATTTCTCAAAATAATGTGTATGTCTTGTGCATGATTTAAAAATAAAATATCTTAATAAATCAAAAATATTTAAATATTTTATTAAATTCAAATTTTGTATTAAACTAAAACCTTTTTTTATAGTTGTTGTTAAGGAACATCTTTTAAATAGTTCGAAAAGTTCATTTGGAAACGGAATAAAAATTGTAAAATTATTTGTTTTGAAAAGGGTTTGAAAAGACAAAATACAGTTGCGTTTTCTTATAAAGCTACTGTTTGAAAAGGGATATAAAACACATTTTTTGAAAATAATATTAAAAAATAACTTTCATATAAAAGATCATATCGTTAAAAAATTGTTCCCTAAGAAAAAATGTACTTTTTTAAAGAGGTATTATTTTTAAATACATATCGCTTATTTAGGGCCTGTTAGGAAATGCATAACTGCGCTGCATCTGATAAGCAGGTCCACACCACGCGTTACTCGCTTTTTCGCTTAAAACACGCTTCATGCATAGTTTTTTCAAAACTATAATCAAACTGCGCAGCGAACAAGCTGATGCCTCGCTGATTAGCATAGGCATAGCAAACTAATCACAGATGCTGCGCAGTGATAACTTTCCGAACAGGCTCTTACTGCAATAGTGTCATAGTTTTTGAATAAAAATATCGTTTCAACCATGGCTGTGGAGTAGGAAATGGGGGTTTCGTACCGGAGTCGGAGTCTGAGTCGAATAACTCAAAAAAACTCCGCGACTCCCACTCCAAATTTTTTCGGCAAATTAACCCATAAGTGCATACGGTGCCTTTTAAGGGACGCTCTTTTTTCCACTTTACAGCAACACGAAAAATTAAAAATTTAACTTTCATTTAGCACGTCATACGGAAATCGTGTTGATAATAAATTAAGCATCTCATTCTCTTGTGTGTCTTCGTCAAAACTACAAGTGTTTTTTCAATTTTATTCTATTGAGTGCGTAATATTGTGCAAAAAATGTATAACGGAAATAAAAAAATTCGCACCACACGTGAAGGGTATGTAAGAATGAAAAAAATTAACAGTTTGTTGCTTTATTGCTTATTCATGTCCCTTTTAAGGGACATTATGCTCTATGGTTATATTTATTGCTATTCTTACTGTAATCTTTTGCTGAAATATTGGAGCAGTAAGAATATATAGATCAGAGAAAGCCAAAAAGTTATTTTTTTAATACTTATAACCTATTCATACGCCACATAGCACGAGTACAGACAGGTATGAATACCAATAAGTATGAACAAAAACAAGTTTGTGTAGCGACCGGTACGAGTATGAACAAACAGGCATGCGCATGGATATTCGTATGCATGCGTATGAGTATAGGCATGTATCGATGAGTATCGACAAGTAACTTCAACAATTCGTATGGTTATTGTAAAGCAAGCAGTGTAGCCAGGACCTTAAAATTTTTGATGCAGAAAAGATAATTATATTTTAAGTATTTTCCAAAACCAGCAAAACAAATATAGCACTGATTAAAAAAGAATTAATTAATTTTTGTAAAAGCAATATTAAAACATAAATATTTTCTATTATTATAAAATTATGCTTCTATTAACAATAATAAAATATAATCTTTTTTACGAAAGGAGTTTTTTATAAAAAGAAAGCTATCAGCTATTTTGGGATCTGTTCTGTTTCTTTTTTTATGTTTCCAGCTAAAGAGAAAACTCGTTTTGATGTTGGGCTTCAGGAGTTGATATAATTCTTGATTTTTGTATAGACAACCGTGGATATCTTGTGGAGCTTTTCCACAATTTACGTGATGTTGTAGTCTTCTGTAAGGCTAACATTTTCGTTGGCATGCTGATCGACATCAGCCTTTAAATTTTAAACATTTTAAAACGTCTTTAAATGCAACTGCCAACAGATAAACATCTCAAAGTCATAATATGTATGTATGAATTTACCTGTGATATCTCATTTATTAATTCCGGATATTCGATTTATATATTTTTGTGGTATTCGGCAACTTTTTGTGTTTTTATTAAGAACGATTCCAATAAAACGACGTATCTTAATTTGCATCCATTTTCCCAGATTTTCTTAAAAATAGTTTTTTCTATTTATATAAGAACGCAGATCTTAATATTCCGAAGATTTTTGTAAAGTCAACAATTCTTTTTCAATAAAATTTTGTTGAATTTTACTCAAACGATTTTGAAAAAAAGGATTTATTAGTGATTCAGCAATAACAAAAAAAATTTCTGGCAACACTTATGAAAAACATATTAATAAATAAAAAATGTTTGAATTCAATGATATACCTATGGGTGTATGTGGATATGTGCGAGTATGAAATACAATAAGTATGACAACATACATGAATGAAATCAAATGCGCAGGGATATACACAAGTATGAGAATAAATAGATACGAGTACGCACAGGTATATAAAATGTTCGATATGTGCTAGAGTACTTTAATTTTTTTATACCTATTGTCTTTCTCTGATATAGATACATTTTTTTCAATTGAAAATTTTAATACATAAAGGTTTTTATTGATAATTACTCTCACAATATTCTGTACGTAAAATTAACTGAAATTATAATATAAAATAAATGAAAATTCAATTAAAAACGGGTCTACTTATTTTTCATTTATTTTGAACAAAAACTTCATTTAATTTTTACTGTCAAAAAATCAACACCATATTCCGTAAAATCAAATAAATATTCAGTTATTTTGTAAAATTTTACTGTCAAAAATTCAACACCATATTAAGTAAAAACAATTAAATATTCAGTTATTTTTTAAAATTTTACTGTCAAAAAATTGACCCCATATTCAGTAAAAACAATTTAATATTCAGTTATTTTATTAAATTCAGTAATTTTCGTTTACTCCACAAAAGAGCCGAATTTCTAAAAAATACCAGACAGACACCTGTCCGCTTGTTTTTTCTTATAAGCGAGAAAGGGAGAATATTATTATTTACTTACCCTGTTACACACGTTTGTTTTACTTTTGTTGTACTGACCACGTTGTTTACAGAAGAACTCTCAATTATAAGACACCAGCAACATGACCGATATGGCTTCGCAATTATTTTACTTTTAAAATGATGATGTATTTAACTAAATTATATTAACAAATAGAAAATGGGAATTGCTTACACAAAACAAGCAATACATTTTTTATAGATAAGTAAAAATAAATTTTTGGTAGTTAAATTATATAAAATAACTGAATATTTAATTGTTTTTACTGAATATGGTGTTAAATTTGTGACAGTAAAATTTTATAAAATAACTGAATATTCATTTGTTTTTACGGAATTCGCGGTTAAATTTTTGACAGTAAAAATTAAATGAGCTTTTCGTTGCTTTAAATTACATTTTCATTTAATTTTACATAAAGAAGAATTTTACTCAATCAACGGACAATATTAACTGCAACTGAAAATCCGTATTAATATGCACTTAGTTTTTTGAATAACTGTTAGAATCAGTTAAAAATAAATTTGCTTGGAATTTTAAATGTTAATTTATTTAAAAATGACTGAACGGAATATTTCTTAAATAAACTACAGTCCGTTACTGTAATAATATTGTGAGTGTATTTCATACCTGTGAAGCTACTTCGGCATTTGTCAGCTTCTGGAATATGCTCCGTCCCGTTTCGGAAATGAAAAAAGATAAAAGAGGATATACGGACTATCGCTTTTCTGATAATGGCAATATACTCGTCGTACGATGGAAAGACAATATCTTGAAATTTTAACGTGAAAGCGTTTTACTAGAGGAGAAGGCGCCATGCAGATACCCAAACAAAAGTATTCTAACATTACAATCAAGGCATGGATGATGTAGACAAAATGGACCAGTTCATTGCTGTTTATCGGTCACGTATAAGACAACGTAAGTGGTGGTGTGCAATTTTCGCATATCTGTTGGATGCTTCCGTTGTTAATCGTTGGCTACTAATGAGAAAGCTGCATCCAAATGATCTAGATTGGTCAAACTTGTTGTCGTAGATATATAGCCACTTCTTACCTAGAAACTTACGGTGTCCCCTCTGTAAAAGGTTACAGACCATCGATTTTCAGTGCAAGTCTAATTTTATGTGCAACAAGGGCCTTCACCCAAAATAATGTTTCAAAAAATTTTACATTTCATGTGACGATATTGCATAATATCCCTTATAAGGGACTCCTTCTAAAATCTTTAAAAAAAATTTTATTCAAATAAAACTTCTAAAAATTATTTTAATAGTTGTTTTAAATTACGTGTTCAAAAAGAATTTGGTTAAAAAGTACTTGGGGAGCTTCATGCACTAATGGGTTAAAGTCAGAAAATAAGGAGCAGTTTACTTTGCATATGTAAATAACTACATATCGCTTCTTTATTGCAACATAGCCATATTTAACAAAAAAAAATCAAACTTATCAAAATGCGATTAAAGTTTTCCAAATGTACCCTTATGTATATCGTCATCTTAAAGACCTTATAACCTATCTGCAAAAATTTCAAAATTGAGTTTTTTATTGATTGATTTTTATTTCCTATATCATAACGCATATGTGTGCAAAATTTTGAATATATAATATTACAAATGACAAAGTTTTTGTACCTAGAGGACCGTTACGCACAAGAAAAGAGAAAAAAATCATCAAAAATCACGATAAAAGTTTAATTTTGTTGCATAGTGTAATTTAAACAAACATTAAGTACTCTTTTTTTACTTAAAACAGTAAAAGAAACTATAACTTTTATTATTTAATATATATAATATTCTGGTTTTAGCACTTTTAATCAAAATTTTTGCTAACCAACAAATGAAACCTATAAAATAGAACTTTTTATCTACAAAGTTTTTTTTTTTTTTTGTTAAACTTAAAATAAAGTGGACATTTACAACTGACGGTAGCGATATTCGTTTTAAACATAATAACATATATGTTAGTAAAGTATATCTTTAGGCGGTTTAATAAACTGTTTAAAACTGAGGTAATAAGTATTGCCAAATAGCATTTTTTTAGTTAAACCATCAAATCCAATTATGTAATAAAATGTGGGCAAAAAAGGGGTAAATTGTTTGACACTTATTTAAATCAAGGTTGGCAACCGATACCAATACCGTTTAAATTGAATACCGGTATTGATACCGATACCGAAACTAGTATTACAAATTAAAATAATTTTTCAAATAGAAAATAATTAAAAGTTTTAAAACTTGTCAAAAAAAATTTTTTTTTTGTTTTACATTTAAGTTAAGGGGACGAATTGTTCGTTCGATATCGATGAACGGGCCGTCAAATTTCATACTGTTAATAAATTGTTAGCCAAACGGGCATGTTCTGACAATCGCAAAACGCTTAACATTGGCGATTCTGACTTAAAAACGCAAATAAGGTGTTCTGTAAATCGGAAAAGCAAAAAGTTTGGCGACTAAAAATTGCAAAAGGGAACTAGAATATTTGAAAGAAACTACGGCAGATCGCAAACTTAACGCACGAGTTAAGGAACGCCACAAAATTAATCTGGCGTTTTGCGATTTCAAATCGTGCGATTGTCAGAACATGGCTGAAAATCTTGAAATTTTTTAGCATTTTCTAAAATCCTTTTAAGTGTTTTTAACATTGTCTAATGCAAAATTTTGCTGTAGACAATTTTAAGATTTTTCACACTGATAAGCAGGGCAAGTTTAAAATGGCACGAAAAATGGTTAAAAATGGCTGGCAAAATGGCACGAAAAAGTATCAAAAATAGCACGAAAAATGGCACAAAATGGCAAAAAATTTTATTTAAGAAAAATTGATTTTTTTATGTTGTGATTGTATAGTAAAATAGCAGGTTCCTTCAAATTGTCAAAAATAAATAACCTCGTGTTTTCGCATAAAACAGTTAAAAAAATGGAAACCACTCTTTTAACATCGCAACATGTAACTGGAGCATATTTGAACACTAATAGTTCTGATAGAGAAAGGTTGTCAATAAATTCATCCGGCTCACTTTCATTCAAAATGAGTAGTGCAATAATGAGAAAATCGATTAAAACAGTTTTTTAAAATTGAAATGCCAAGCCACGTTGCAGTAGTATTGAATAATTAACCAAAAATTGTGCGTAACTTACGGAGTTTTGTACGAGATTGATAATGGCTAAGGGAGGAATTAAAAATAAAAAAAAAAATGTCGGCTTTTACAGAATTTTCATTTTTTAACTTAGCGGTGTATGCAAGTGGACTACTCACATATACTTTTTCTTATTTTAATTAATCTTGTCATCCGGGGTTACGATCAAAAACTTTTTTTAAACTTTTCATTAAAATATTTTTTACTGACATCTTGTATTATTTTCCTAACTGTCAATTAAGTCTTAGCTTTCATTTATAGAAAGCCCTTTAGTTTGTAATTTCAATGGCAAAAAATGGCATATGCCATAAAAAACTTGCCCTGCTGATAAGTATGTAAACAGTTCCATGGTGTCATCTTAATGACTTCAGGTGAAGTATACAGACAATCTCCTACCGTGTAGAATAAATGGCTACTTCAGTGAACACTTGGGCTGCACATTAGACCCTTTGGGTCGCATTGCTTATGGCGTTTTATAATAATAATAAAAATGTTTGCATAAAAATTTCAAAATGTTAAGGAGTGGCTTTCAAGTGCGAACTTGAAAATTTCAAATTCTTTTATCGGAATGTCATAATAATGATAATACATTTAGTAGTGTACCTGTTTTTTTTCTAATTTATTGCTATTTACGAGATTTCGAAATATCACGTGGCGCAAAATTTCAAATTGAATAATCGTATTCGGCGAATATTAGCGCAGATATCCATATGCGCGTTCGTATTCGCAAATATTAAAAATTTATATAACATCACTTGTCCTCAGTATGCCTTCTACGACTGACTGTTGTCTTGTACACGTCGCTAAATATGTCTTAAAGTCATGGCCAACTGGGTAGTTCCTCATATACACCATCCCAGCGGGAAAACCCAGAAGACTTTCTTACTTCAGGCCTTTTGAAAGGCCTGCTTAGAAAAATTTTTGACTCAATTACTATTCTAATCTAACTGCTTAAGAATGCCTCGGCTCTTTCGTATAAAAGATTAGATACACCTTCCACACTTCTTCTTTTTCCCGCTGGGATGTAGCACAAACACATGTACACATTTTCAATTAAATGTCAATAACAATATTGGCATGTACATCACCTTTCATAGGAGATTTCTAAAAACAAAATCGTTTAACGCATTACTGAGAATATCAATTTCGTGCACAATTCAAGTTTTCATATATATATGGATACAACAACTAAAAATTGACGTTGACATCGACAACGACTTTTGTAATAAGGGTGTTTATGAATGCTACATAAATTTTTTATTTGATATTTAATATACATATTTTTAAATTAAAAAAAAATAGTATAAAAAAAACTTATGTATACTAAATCGGAAAATATTTTTGTTTACAATTTATCGAACTATTTAATATAATTCCAATTATTTTGCAAAATCATAAAATCTAATTAATGTAAACTTAAATTGTTCTTGTTTTTCATAAATCTCTTCTAATCTGTAAAATTTAAATCATAAAAACTACATACATATTTAATTTGTTAATTGTTTATGTTAAAAAAACTTAATTTAAATAAAAGTTAATTTTAATATAATTAGGAATTGTAAAAAAGTATATTGAAATAAATTTTAAGAAATAATAAAATAATATATTTGAATCGTTTTAAAATTAAGATAACAAAAATGAATGCAAAAAATTAAAAAAAAAACTTTAATTAAAATTCTTATTATCACCAGCCTATAAACAAATATAAGAAATAACAACAAAGAATTCATACAATAAATGTGCCTTTTGTTTTAAAATTGCCCGCGAGTCACAAAAATAAAACAAACAAGTTAAAGTGAAATATTCGGATGTGCCGAATCTTATATACCCTTCACCATAGCATTGACAAAACAAGTAAGGCCTATCCTCCAAAATAATCCATATGTAGATCGATTTCGCTGATTTTACAAAACCGAAGAAATCTCAGACATTGAGTATATTTCAGCTCAATTTTATAAACATACCTTGTTTTTTATGGACCCAAACTCACAAAACCACATAAATGGGAAGGAAACTTGTGAAATAATGGACCGACTTGGTTTATTTTCAAGATTTAATACTTTTTGTAATTAAAAGACTTGTTTGATCTAAATAAGGCGGCAACATGAGCCCAATCAGACATAATAAAAATACTTAAAAAAGTAAAAAGGCTTATGAGTAAAAATTAGACTTCATTGGGTAAGAATTAGAGACAGTGGTGGTTTTTTTTTTCTCATTTCTGGATGTATTTCAAAAGCAATCTATTCCGGACTGTATGTAATATTAATATATATAAAGGGTGGTCCAGCCAAATTGTTCTTGGCTTATTGACGTACACTTATTCTTTAAAATATCCTTAAGGAAAGAAGTCCAACGGTGTCAAATCACATGATTGTCACATTGTTTCGTTTGCTGTGTGACAAGTGGCAGCATCCTGTTGGAACCACATATCGTACTGGTCCATATCCTCATTTTCTGGCCACACCATTCACGGTAACTGCTTGGTCGACCTCATTTTCGAAGAAGTACGGCCCGATGACGCCGCCAGCTCGTAAACCGTCCCAAACAGTTACTCTTTGTGGATGCATCGTGGATTCTCATTTGCCCAAATGCGGTAATTCTGCTTGTTACCCAATTTACTGAGCTGGCCCAAAAAATCACGAAGTGCTCGAAATGCATTTTGATTTAAACGCCCATTTTCGTAAAAGGCTTCAACAATCTTAACGCGCTGCTCAATTATGTACCTTTTCATGGTTGAATTTGTCAAACACTTAAACAAAGAAATGTCAAATTAAGTTGGGCAAAAAATTTACGTTAAGACTATGGCTATGGGCAAATCACCTTATGATATGTATTGCTATATCATTCTGGGCAAGGGAATGGGTGACGGCAGTATTGTAATTTTTACTGATAGCCAAGCGGCCGTTAAAGCACTCCTAAAATATATCCTTGAGGTTGGTGGCGGAATGCCTGGAAAGGCTACGGGAGCTGAACGCAAAAAAAAATGTGACGCTCTGCTAGGTGCCGGAGCACTCAGGGGTACCGGGTAATGTTTGGGGCTGGTGAGTTGGTCAGGGCCGGTTCGAACGCCCGGATAGTGGGACCCGAGCCATTTTGTGGGCTGAGGTGGTCTACAATCCAGTCCCTTATAGGGGACTGGGCTCTAAATGAGCATAGAAGATACTAAATGTCACTTCCGGGAATGCATCAGGCGCGGGGATTGATCTCTTCTGGAAATATAATGATGACGAAGGGTATCAGCAGATGGGATCTGCGACTGTTGGCGGCTGGTCATCACGCGGTCAAGTATCACCTTTATCGGATGGACCTGGCAGAAGATCAGGAATGCAGACTGTGTCTTGATGAGGGCGAGTCCACGAAGCCTATACTGTGTGACTGCACGGCGCTGGCATGGGCCAGAAGGAGACACATATGTGCGTCCCGAGTAGGTGAAAAATCGGCAAAAGACCTGTTTAGGTTCCTTTGGGAAGCAGAGGGTCTTTTGGCCAACTAAAGGGAATGGGTACAATAGACCGGGTTTGCTCGCGGTACCATCTCTCTATTGAGGAGAAATCTCCCCGCTATCTCATAAAAAAATGGTTGGATCACATAAGGGTGTTGTGCACTCATTTTGCAAATTCAACTCACAGTTAGGGATAGTGCAAAAATATTGCAACCATTTTGTTGATGTTAAAAATTTTGCACTCAAAAAAAATAGTTTGATTTAAAAAAAGCAATCATCAGTCTATTGCAACTTTTTTTCTTCACTCATTTGAGTGCAACTAAAAATGTTGTACTAAATTAGTATTGTGGTTATTTTGTTGAACTATTTATGGTTTTTAATCCAAATTTTTAATATTTTTAATTAGGCTTAAGTTCATGAAATCTAATTTTTATTAAATTATTTTTGTGAAGAAAGGAATTTAAAATCAAAAACTTGTTTTTTCATGATTAAAGCCAATAGTTATACCGCTTTTGACAAAATTTCATTTTGTTTAATGTTTTTTGCTTATGCATATCTTCAAAAGAAATCAAAAACCATGCAGATACAAAGTTAAATTTTTTAAATATAAGTGAGACAATATTTGTATGCAGCTTTTTTGATTGCAAGTCCAAATTTTGCACTATTTTAATTGAGAGCAGATTTTTGCATTCAATCTGCGTTTAGTGATAGTGAACAAATTTGCAATATCACTAAATTTTTTTAGTGGTAGTTAAAAAAATAACAATCATCACTAAAGCTGGTAAAAAGTATAGTGATAGTGCACTGCTGATTTAAATCAATACTTAGTGCACTACCGCCAATTATGATCATATCTGGAGTGTTCGAGAAAATAATTTGAACCAACATACAGACAGACAGGCAGACGGACATCGTTAAATCAACTACAACTATATTGTAGAAATTACAAACGGAATGACAGTTGGTGAAGGGTATAATAACTATACATACGACATTAAAACATTTAACAACATCCTTTAAGAAATACTTTTATTATGCAAAAAAAAGTAATTAAATAAAAGTTGAATGCAACATTTTTCCAAGTGTATGAAGAAAATCAATATTTAAATATAAAGAAAAAAAAAAAACAGAAATTAAAAAAAACTGATAACTTCAAGTATATGAAGAAAACCAATATTAAAACATAAAGAAAAATTATATAAAACTGAAAACTTCCTTTCAACAGAACCTTTTATTAGAAAAAAAGCAAATAAAAAGCTAAAATATTACCAAATAAAAAAATTTATAAAATAATTAAATTTGATCTCTACGCTGTCATTAATTATTTTTTAATTCCCTTTAACGTACTACATACACAGACATACATTCATATGTATATTCACTTTAAATTAAAGTATGTACTCACTCATCTTTTCTAACTAAGTTCGAAAAGAACTTTAATAAAACTTTTAAATTAAAACTTGTAAATTCGATTTTTGAAAAAAAAGTTTTATTAAGAAACAAAAAGCCTAAAATAATCTTAAAAAATATGTCTTGAATATCAAATATTATCTTATATAAATTTAATTTTTGCAATAAGTTTTCAGTTTTAAGATAATCAAAAGAAAAATAAAATAATTTTTAATTGAACCCGAGTCCCCTTCCATCCATCCCCCTATTTCCCAATTCTAGAAATCAAATTTTTAGCTTAAATTTCAATTCATAAAAAAAACAATTAGTATAATCAATAAGTATAACAAATTTGTTCCATTAAAAAAATAAAAAAAACTACATACAAATTACATACAAACATTTAAAAAAAAAGAAAACATGTCTCTGTTCATCGTTAAAAAGAAAAAAATCATTTAATAAAAAAAAAGATAATAATAAAAAAGTGGGTTTTTTTTATTAAGGAGAATTATTCTGTGGCATTTTCACAAAACATCTTAACTCAAACCAAAAAATTTTTTTTTGCAAAAAACATTTTTATTTCCGTTTTTAAAATTTTGTATTATAAACGAAATTTTTCTTTAATTTCGGTTTATTTTATTATTTGATAAAAATTATTTTTCACCGAGTTTTTTTTTAAACTTAAGAAAGAACTCGACTTAAGACGTTTCGTCAAAATGCCATAGAATTAAATTGTTGGTCTCCTTTACTCGATTTTTTACGAAAATCTAATTTTTAGTAATCTAAATAAATTTCGCACAATGTACATCTCGTCACAAAAATTGAATGCAGTTCATATGTACAAAGTTTTAAAAAAAACGGTTGTGCAATCATTTACATTACATTACATTTTGATTCAAACAGTTTCTGTTATGTTTTTACCTTTTACTGTAAAGTTGCAATTATGGGAGTTAGGGCCTTGCTATATGAGACCAACGTTCAATCGCACACTGCTTAGGATAACTACAAGCAATTTGACACCAAGTTTGTTAAGTTCTTTTGAGTTTTTCGGAAGTGAGACGGACAGACGGTCGGACGGACATGGTTAAATTGACTTAGGGCCATTATTACAACTTGAAGTTAGCTAAAGTTAAGATTAAATTGACAGATAATAATGTGTTATCTGTCAAAAAGCGTCTGTTAACTGTCGGATAACAGCTAACGCCAAGTTATAATAATGGCCCTTAGAATTACTCAAGCAGCCAGAATATATGTATTTACTTTATTGGGTCTGAGATGAACAAGAAAAAAGTTTCACACGGAATGACAAACTTAGTATACCCTCTTCACAACTAATTGTGGTGGAGGGTATAAAAAGTGACGTTAAAGGCCGTAGTAGTCAACACGAATTGCATGATCAAACCAAAAATGCAAAAAGGGCAGCTTTCGAAGAAAAAGACAAACAAAATTTACAATATTTTCTGTCTCGTGAAGCCTCTGTGTCTGTCACCTGTGTGAATAACTGCACAGAATACGACTAGGATTTCGAGATATTTTAAGTTAAGATTAAATAAATTGAAAATTATTGAAAACAAGTAGAAGTGCAATATTTTATTTATTTTTTTATTTGGCACACAGTGCAACAAGAACAAGTTTTTTTAAAGCACATATTAGTTAATCAATCACAAATGTTACATATTAAAAAGTTTGACTAATAAAAATACAATAAATATACAATAGGCAACAAATGAATATTTAATTTTATTTGTACAGCCTTCACCATGGTGCGATAAGAACAGACGGATATACAGTATAAATAAATGAAATAATTTAGGTTTATGGGGAACTGGAGTTGATTAACAAAAACATGCATGGTTTACAAATGCATCATCCTATTTGAAGATAAGAAAATGCTGAAATGGAATATAATTTATTGGGTGGTCTTGCAAAAGACAAAGACAAAGCTTTGGTTACAATAACAAAGCAAAATATATGATCTTTCTTGATGCTTCATACGAGGGAATTGACATAGTGGGAAAACTCAGAAGACCTTCTCACTTCAGGCCTTCTTAAATGCCTTCTTAAACATTTTTTTTGTTCTATTACTATTCTTATCTAAAAGCTAAAGAATGCCTCATAGAAGGCCTCGGCTCTTTGGTATAAAAGATAAGATCAGTGTTGCCAATTTAGCCATTTAGTAGCTAGATTTAGCCATTTTCACCCTGTTTAGCCATTAAAAATTTAGGATAGCCATTAGCCATTTTTTTTTTTATTTTTTGCCCTTTTTCTTTCAAAAGAATAATTTTTAATTTATTATAAAAATTTATAAAAGTAAAACAACAATTTTTAACACTTAAAACGCTTTTAATTTAAATCACAACTTTTACAAATGTTGAAAATCGCTATAAACTATGATCATGAAACATCTTTCAAAATAAAGGAACAGTATTCCACTATTACATTTATAAAATGGATCAACTCCAGGCGCGGATCCAGCTTGAGCCTTAGGGTGGGGGGGGGGGGGGGAATTTTGTGTGATACAAAAAAGTAAAAAATTTGCTTTTAAAAGTTTAAAATAAGGCGGGTAGGCGCAGAGGGGAATACCTTCCATAGGATGCATATATTAAATATCGCTCAGCTGAAGAACTATTAAAGGGGTAGTCTTCAAACGTGGTTAAAGCTACTATTATGGTAAACTATATAGAAATGGGCGAGGTAGACAGAGGAGGAGCAGTACCTCTCATAGATAGAAATATAATTTAGAGCCGCTGCACTCATTTTGTTTAACTTTTTGTAGTATGATCTTCTGAACCCTAAAATTGAAATAAAATAGCAGCGGGGAAACGTTACCCCCATAGGAAGCCAATGTTTAATATCGCATATCTTAAGAACTGTTATAGTAAGCATGTTCAAACTTTGTAGAAGTCACTCTTATGGTATACTACACTTTTGAAAATAGAAAAAAGCGGGTAGGCGCGGGAGGGAAACACCTCCCATAGGATTCATATATTAAATAGCTCTCAACTGAAAAAGTGGTTAAAGCAGTGTAGCGAAGCGCACCGGGTTAAGCTAGTCATTTATAAACAATAAATGTACCATTTAAAATGTGTATAGAAATTAAAAAAAAATCAGATAGTTTTTCCAAAGCTTCTATTTTATTGGTATTTCTACAGAAATGTCTACTTTTTGTCACGTAACGTCACCAACCATTTTTAATTGTTTCTCAAAGAATAGTGAAAATATTATTTACTTTTTTGCATTTGGGTGTAGAGCGCAATTAAGTTTTCATTTAGTGAAAGAGAAGAAAAATTTGAACAACGTGCTTCTAAAATACAAGAACAATTGCTAGGTGACGTGACGTGACAAAAAGGGAGCTTTTCTGTGGAAGTGCCCTTATGATGTACACTTGTTGCAAAGACGCATAATGAAGAGAGTTTGGCTCCCAAATTCTTTGCAAAAACTAATTTTCGCATGGGATGATTATATTTAAAAAAATTTGTCGTTTCTTTAACAAATGATACAACTTTTTGTATTAATGGCACTTTATTGCTTTTAGAAATTGGGTTGTTCGATATATGGTAATAGCAAGGCGTTTGTTTCGCATTTGTCGCTTTTCTAGAAATTTTGAACAGCTCCATTTTCTATTTGTTATCCTTTATTTTTGGCCACTTACTTTTATTTATATTTATATATTTGCTTGTATATACTTAGCTGGTGAGGCCTAACTCCATTTGTGAAAATAAAAATGCAAAATTTTTTATTTCATTTTTCCCGACGTTTCGTGAATTTTATGTTCACTTCTTCAGGGGATTCGTCTATTAATATAAAATAAAACCATCAACATTTGATAATACAATAAATTGAATGTAACTAACTTACATTGAAAAAAAAAAAACAATTTTATATTACATTAATATATTTTTTTTAAATAATAAAAGCCATAGCTAGTGTCGTCAGCTACTGTTTTTCAAAACAACTCTGTAACAGGCGCTTAAATTGTCAGTATCTTCTTTTTTATTCATTGTTCTGTTTATTTTCTGTTGAATTCTTAAGCTTTCTGTTCCATCAAATTTGTCAAAGCTTTAAGAAGTATTGATGATAGTGCCTTCGCATCAATTGACACATCAACGTCATCAATATCTTTTGAAGCCTCTTTAAATGCGTTTGCAACAAAGCCAATAAATTCTTCCTAAAAACTTTTTGTTGTATGTTGAAATATCTTAAAGATAAGGAAATCTGGCTTTTCCCCGATAAATCACTGCTTTCGTCAAAAATTATCGAATAGAATTTTGATTCATATAACACATAAATATTGCAAATACTAAGGCTTTTTAATAATTCAACCGCACGCATTATCAAGTCAAACGTTTAGTCGTTGGATTTAGATGGCACCTGCTGGGATTGAATGTAGAATAATAAGTATTTGAATACGGTTAACTAGATGTTTATTAAATTACTATTAGGATTAAGATTTGGATACTTATTGAAAATCGTTAGAGATTCCACAAAAAAAAAAACAAAAAAAACCTTGCTGGGATTTCCAAAAAATTTTGTATATTAAAAAAAATATTATTATTGGGAATTTTTGTATTATCGAAATTAACAAAACATATTTATATAATTTACGGGGGGGAAATTTCCTTATTTCCCCCCCCCCCCTGAATCCGCGCCTGATGAACACAAACATCGCTGTTTATTTCTGGTTGCAAGTATTTCAATAAAGGGATGCAGGCGGTAACAAAATTGTTTTAGAAATTTCAGAATTGACTATAAAGTTGCTCTCACTTCCATGGTCTAATGCTGAAGTAGAGAGGGTGTTTAGCCAAGTAAACATCGTTAAAAGTAATTTGAGAAATAGGTTACATTAAGCAACCGTTAATTCGATTTTATCAATTAGGTAAATATTTTTACCATAACAATAAAATATTTATACCAACACCACAGTATTGGAGAGGGTACTATGCGTTTGTGATGATGTTTGTAACACCTTAAAATATTGGTCCTAAGCCCACCTTTACGTATACCGATAGACTCAAAATCACTTTCTGAGTCAATTGGACGATGTAAACATTGCAAATTTGCAGATAATTTAATCAAATGTGGTACATAGGATCTAATGTGGTCGGGGTTGACCGACTATACTTTCTAACTTGTTTTTTATTGTAGATCTGAACTCAAAAGGTGTTGGGTAAATGTTGTCGTGATTATGATTGACCTTCAAATTACTTAAAACTAATAGGCACAAGTGATTCCTATGAGATGAACAATAATGACATCGAATTTATCGATGATTTAATTTTTTAAATATCTATCAAAAAAACAAACTGATCATAACCTACAGTATCATCGTAAACAACTTTAAAATAATTATTTCTGTTTTGTTATTGAATTTTAATGAGTTTTTATTTAAAAAAAACTTTTGCCATTTTTAGGCATTTTTTCCGTAAATTTTGCCATTTTTGGTCACGAAGTTTTGGCAACACTGGATAAGATACACCTTCCACACTCGCTTTTATGAGATGGGAGTAGAGAAGGAGTAATATTCTTTGTATTGTTTTTTTGCACAAGCAAAATTAAAATAATTATTTTTTTTTATCCCGTTACCATTCTTATATATCTGCTAAGGAAGCGAGAGCGGAAGGTCTACTCCGCAATGACAATGTATGTAAAAAAGATATGAGTATGGAATGGAGCGAGCTGTTTATCCAAAAGAAGAAGTACCTACAGTGGCCTTCTAGAAGGCATCCGTACTCTTCTTTTTTCCCGCTGGGCAAATCTGTTGGGGGTTTGTATGTGATGTGTGGATTACACACACAGCTTATTTAAGCGGCAAATCATGAATGTGTTAAGCAATTAAAAGTATATAAAATATTAAAGAAATAGGTCTATTACTAAAATTTTTAAAAAACTGAAATTTACCCCAGAAATTTTTTGAATATTACTAAAAAGTATCTTATGAAAAGGAATAATTCTCAGATTCTATTTATTACAAACATACTTTAAGAAAAAAAGCTAGAGTGCTATATTTAGCTTTGATACCCTCCACCTACAGTAAGAATATTTCCCAAGTGGGCTTTATATTAGAGCTGGCAAACTATCGATTGTCGCAACATTCAATATTTTCGATATTAAAAATTTTCGTTTGGAAAATATATTTAAACAACAACAATAATGCTATGTTCATACGACGATATAAACCACTGGTTTCGCTCTCTGAAACTAGATTGCCAAACATGCCGTTCATACCCTGCAAATAAAATTGGACCACCTGGTCCATTTTGATAAAATGGACTACTCCATGGACTGGTCCGATGTAATTAGGGTATTAATTTAATCGACCTTTTGCTTTAATCGGTTAATCGCGCGATTAATTAACCGAGGTTTTTGTTTAATCGGTTAATTTTGTTTTTGATCGGTTAACCGATTAATAAAGTTTTTTTTTATAAATTAAGTAATTTCAGTATATAAAAATGCATTAATTGCTTATTTTTTGGAGCTTATAAGTAAAAAAAAACAATAACATAGGTACGAAACATAACAATTCTTGAACAAAAACGAGCAAACAAAAAAAAAAAAACAATTCATTAATGCACAAAGTGTGGTATCAAGTCATATCATCATAATATCCTAAACAAAATTTAAAATTGTTTAAAGTAAATATTGTTGTGTTTCAAACAAAATAAAAATTGTAATACTGTGTTCATTGATTCGTCATAACTGCATAGTAGAAATCTAAATTATAAGCGGTATCTTACAACAGTCATATCGTTAGCATAATATACAAACCTGCTAATTCACTTTGAGCACATTTTACAGGAGAGAAAAAAACATGTTGGTCGACGAGGCGTATCTTTCTCTACCACACGGAATCAAAATCTAAATTTACATAAAAAGTGGATTTAGCCGGTTTGCATATTAAGCCGACTATATATATTTCCTGTAATTCTTTTAAGACATAAGACTTAATGACCTTGTGAAACTCCCAAATATTTAGATATGGATACAAAAATAAACTGAGATAATTTTATTAGTTATTTCAATAGTTAAAGGACATCTTATAAAATAAGTTAAAATGTTTTGGATTAAAGCGATTCTTTTCTTTAGTTTTGACAAAAGTTGACTTGGAAAAAATAATTTCACTTATCGTAGATGAATATCTAATTTCTCAGTCCTTTTCCAGGATTTCTCTAAACATATAAAATACTCCATTATGCCATTAGAGTTTTTTAAAATTTTTAACACTTCTCAATTAACACTTGGCAATCAAAAATGTAACCCATTTTTCGCCACATTCCTGTTGATCGATGATGAAGATAAAAAAGCATTGAAAAACATTGTAATTTTAGTCATCGGTCGGCGGAAAATCGGTTAAAATGAAGATCACTGAACTGTTTGTATGAAAAAATATTTTCTAAACAAATACATTTGGTATATTAGACGAAACAAATAATTAAAAACACAAAAAAAATATGTTATAATACTACAAAATATTGAAAATTTTGTTACTTCGGTTAATCGGTTAATCGACTGAAATTAACTAGTTTAATCGTTAATCGAAAAAAGCCAATTTGAAATTAACCGATTAGTTAATCGGGTAGTAATTAATCGGTTAACCGGTTGACGGTTAACCGAATGAATACCCTAGATGTAATGCAAGCATGGACCATGTCATTGTTAAAAAGTGTTTGTAGTGAGACGACATGTCATCGTTTTTTAACGGCATGCTTTCGTTTTTAAACGACTTCAAAACTAATCCTTTTGAGTATACCATGGAGTAGTTTTAAAACTACTCCTTAGTGGTCCAAAGGTGGGTTATATGGTCCTCTCCTAGGACATCGTAATGTTAAATCGACCAGGTTTTTTCCATACGGTTAGTGTTGGACTAGTCCAGGTCCCTTGTGGACTACTCTTTACACGCGTGTTTGGACTGGTCCTATTATTTGCAGGGTACTATTCGTTCTTGTTTAATTTTGACATTTTTTTGTGTTGTTAGTGTGATTCTTTTTAAAATAGATAAAAAAGTAAATAAAACTTAAAAATATATTATTTAATACTTTTATTAATATTGTTATGTTATTATTATCACTTTATTTTATTAAACATCAATTTTTATTTTGTTTTTTTCTTTGTTTTGATTTTTTTTGAGAGCTAGTTCAGATAAGCTATCGACGACTGTTATCAAAATTGGTGGTGATAGTACATTTTTCCTGTTTCGCAGCCTGTTTCAAAATGAAACGACCTGGGGCCTGATTCTGGCAGTCGTGATCGAGTACTTTCCCGATTCGAAAGCAATTTAATATTTAAATATTTCAGTCAATACTGAACAAATCGGAATTATTTTTTCAATATTGTAAAAGCATTCATTTGAGTTTCACAATACTGAAAAAAATAATTTCGATTCGTTCAGTATCGACTGAAATAAAATTGCTTTCGAAAGTACTCGATCACGACTGCCAGAATTAGGCCCCTGTTTCGCTCTCAAAATTTTGTATGGGGAAACAAGTTTTTTCAATCATGTTTGGGGCACGAAACAGGAATAAGAGAGCGAAGCACGAATATTGCTGTTTGTGTGAACATGGTATAAAACAACTCAACTTTGTTTTTGCTTTCAATATCAATTTCTAAACGAAAATTTTTATTTTAGTTTGAAAATCAGTTAGTTAATATAAAAACTTTAATAAAGGTAAAATTACTTTGGTATACTTTTTTATATACACTCGTATTTGGCGATTTTTGCGAAGCAAAAAAATATTGATAATTTTCTAAAAAAAATTTTCATCGGTAGTATCGCTATCGAAAATAAGCTATCGATAGTCCAATAGAAAGAGAACTATCGATACTATCGATTGTTGACCAGCTTTACTTTATATGGGACCTGTGCGCCGATCTTCACGAAATTTGACAAATTTCGTGAAGAGCAATTCTTGATCTTTTGTCTTCGTGGACTAAACTTTAATCCAGTAAACTTGCCTTCGTATACTTCTAGACTCTCTCTTATAAAGCTGCCCACCCTGAAAAGTCGTAGGACAATGTTAAACATATCGTTTATTTTCAACATAATTACTGGTGAAGTATGCTCTGGATTTCTAATACACAATATTTCGTTTAATGTTCCTCAACGCCCATCACGTCATTTTATCCCATTATAAGTTCGAAGTTTTAGAGCTAATTATGCTAATGCTGATCCTCTTATTAGAATGTGCAATGAATTTAACAAATTCTATAGTTTTATTGATTTTTCTTCAAGTTTAAATGTCATTAAGAATAAAATTATTATTTCATTAAATTCATAGTTTTTATTTTTTATTGTTTTAAATAATCATTTTATATATTTTGTATTGTATTTTATGTTTAATGTACACTAAATTAAGAATATTAAATTTAAAATGTCTGTAAGGATAATCTTCCATAGACAAATAAATAAATAAATAAATAAATAAAAAGTGTAGTCTTATAAAACTATGACTGACCAAAATAGCAGCGGAATTTATGTAATTTGGATCTGACATTCTTGCGCCTGTAATGTTCCCAGTTTTTAAACAGATCTGGATAGACAACACCATTCCAACGCAATGGAAGGAAGGTATAATTATAACAATTCCAAAAAAGGAAGACTTAAGCAATGGTAGAAATTGGATAGGAATCACGCTCCTCAACACAGTTGTTAATAAGGCATTTATAATCCTCGATCGTTTATCACCAACCATGAATACAGCCATACGACAAGAACAAAGCGGCTTTAGGCCGCACAGATCCTGCGTTGATCATATAAACACCCTTTATCTACCCTTTATCTACTGTTCGTAGATTTTGAACGCGCTTTTGATGCGAGATAAAGGTGTGCCGGAGAAGATAATAACTTTAATCCAAGAACTATATACCAATGCTTAGTGTTCTGTCCGATTCAAAGGAATAAACACCAACAAATTTTCCTTTCTAAGAGGTGTAAGTAAAGGATGTGTTCTGTGACCTCTCTTATTTATTGTTGTTCTACATGGCGTTATAACAAAAACAATCGTTGAAGTGCCTCATGCTATACAGTGGCGTCTGTATCAAAAGCTAGGAGATTTGTATTATGCTGACGACATCTGCTTTTTGTCACACACACTAACAGGAACGAGGCTCAAACTGCAAAAATTTATTGAAAATGCGGGCATGGTTGGTCTACTTGTCAACGTCAAGAAAACTAAGCTAATGCTAATTGAGACTCGAAACGATACATCCCTTAGTATTGTTATAGATAGTACTTTAATATAGGGTGTGGAACAATTTTCCTATCTTGGTAGCATTGTATCATAAGATGTTGAAGCGTATAAGGATGTAATGTCCCGCATTAACAAAGCCCGTCATGCATACCACAAACTAAAGAAGATTTCGAAACGCTGTATATCCCAACGAACAAAATTGAGAATCTTTAACATCAGCATTAAACCGGTTCTCATATACGGCTCTGAAACCTGGAAAGTAACAGACGCTATATGCAACAAGCTTCAGGTATTCATTAATTAATGCCTGCCTTCCACGACTTCCAACATGGATTTACTTAAAACTACTGATAATGAACCAATAGAGGTTAAAATAAAGCGCCGTAAGTGGCACAAGATGGGCCACACGTTACGCAAGCCTGACAATGGCATTGCAAAAATGGCATTTGAATGGAACCCTCAGAGCTCGAGACTTCAGTACGTGGATGAGATCTACTCATGCGGAATGAAGATCCAGAGGAACGTGGCAGCAGGTAAAACTTATGGCACAAGACAGACAACAATGGACTGATTTTGTTTCCGCCCCATGCTCCGACTAGAAATTGTAATGTACATATTTGCATATATATTGTATCTTATTTATTACATATAATGTACATGTTGAGTAATTATTGAAGGTAAATTAATTTTCATGACAGTTGACAGTGTAATTTCTAGTCTTATAAAACTAAAATAGATCGAATTTTATTATAACATCATTATTCGTTATGGTTTTACGCTTACTAAGCCGTTTTCCGAGAGTAGGGTTATATGGGGCCTATG
Source organism: Pollenia angustigena (assembly GCA_930367215.1). Classification (NCBI taxonomy): domain Eukaryota; kingdom Metazoa; phylum Arthropoda; class Insecta; order Diptera; family Polleniidae; genus Pollenia; species Pollenia angustigena. Next base: position 210,287,806 of record OV884059.1, on the reverse strand, counting down.
CTAAATTACGGAACGATCTTCACTAGTGTAATTGTTTTAAAATCTTACTATTACAGACTAAAATTTATTACAAAAGCATTTTGTGTTACGATTTTAGGCGTGCTAAAGTGTTTTTCGAAAGTTTGCTTTATATGGGGCCTATGGTAAATTATGCACCAATCTTCGGGGAATTTAGTGGTATGGTTACTAATCATACAGAAAAAATTTGTGCAAAATATAATTTCAATATATGCATTCCGCCACTATTTATGCAAGTTTTTGTAACAAAATTATCAATTTTTTAGGGTGGTTGTTCCACATTTTGATTTATAACTCTTATCCTTCTGAACTGATTTTGCTGTATTTCAACCCAAACTGCTTAAAGCTGGTTTACACTATCTCACAAGTCTTACGTATTCCATAATACTTTGTGAGATCGAAATCTAATGAGTTTAGTTGCTGTTTTTTGCTGACTGTCTAATTTAAATCTAAAAAAAATCTAATTTAACATGCTCACACCGTCACACAAAGTATAGACACTCACACATGAAATGAAATGCAACCCTGATCCAATGAAAAGTATTATTGTTTAGAAATTTTTCAAAAAACGATGAAGTCGTATGGGATGTCAAACATTTTTCATAATACTTGTCATTTTCGTGACAAATTGCATTCACACTATCACACTTTGTCATACTACTTGAGTGTTTGACATGTATTAATACAAAGTATAATAGTGTAATCTAGCCTTTAGGGAAACAAGAAACAAATTGACACCAATATTGTTACTTTCTTTTGAGTCGTTCAAACGTGAGCGTGATTTCAACAGACGGACAGATATACCTTAATCGCCTTAGAATTACTCAAGCACGCAGAATATATTTACATACTTTATTTTCACACGGAATGACAAACTTAGTATACTCTCTGCACAACTAGTTGTGGTGCAGGGTATTAACACATATAAAAGTTTAGATTAAACTAAACAGATTCATTATTTATGCTTTGCAGAGTTGTCTTGTTTTTTTAGTTAATAAGTTTATTACTTAGAATCCAATTCATGTTGAAATAGTCACGAAAGTCATAACGGTAACGCTGACGATATGAAACAAAATATGTTCGCTAGTAGGTAGCATAAATTAAACAAAAGTTTGTTTAGTAATCACAATTTTATTCGAACATGAGCATCAGTAAATAAACATTGAAATATGTTTAGAAATGAAGTTGTTGATGCAGACCTTTTATACAAAGTGTAAAGCCTCAGTTAGCCGGGAGTAATAGTAACGTTGAAAATCAGTAAGGTTACGGTTACTGTTACTCCCGGCTAACTGAGCCTTAAGTCCAAGGATATCAGTGCAATATATTTACATATGAACACGGAAAGAAGTTTATGTTCTAAAGTAATCAATTTGGTTTCTTAAAACAAGAAAATCCAAAATCTAAAAATAATTTCTTGATTTAAACTTTTTTTGTTCGTATTTAGTAACATTTTTTTAAATAAAGAAACACATTAATTTAGAATAAGTAGGTTTTCGCTTAGACGAGACCAGAATCATGCACAATTTTCTTGTATCAAGCCATATTTAGTAAATAACGTTTTCCGTGTATATTACATATATTGTAACCTAAAACTTTTTTACAAATTCAATGTACTTTAATTAGATACGTCATAAATTTCTAAAAAAGTTGGTTTTAAATATTTTGTTAAGGCGTTTTGGCATTTTAGGTAAAAATATGTATATACATACATATGGGCTAATCCTGCGTTACGTGCGTTACATTCGCACGCAAATTTGCTTGTTAAGGCGAACGTTGCTGTACCGTATCTGCACTGTATCCATCAGCTGTTCGCTTTTTGTTATATGAAACCCAATACAAAAGCTTACCGAAATGCAATGTACCGTAGTTGCAACGTACCAATCTGTAGAAAATAGAATTTCATCCCGTTGTTACGTGACATTTGTAAGACAGTGATGGGCGGCTTGTATGTAACATTGCTCTTTTTTTGGTACTTTTTTACATTTGCTGTTTTTTTTGTACTTTTTTCAGTATATCTATGGAATTGCGACAAAACAACTTACAATACATTATATTTCCAGATATACAAATATACATATGTTTAGATGTTTAAAAAAAAACAAATGCATATACACATCCAATGAAAAAGGGAAACATATAAAATACTTTAAATGGTATCAAAGCCTTGTTTGGTGTATGCACATTTACAATATATGTATGCTAAAAATTTATATATGCTAAAATTCAAATTTATTTATTGAAAATCTATAATATAAATATTAAACTAATTACATTTTTTACATACACAAAATACTGTTTTAATACCATTTAAAGTACGTGGTACCTTTTCTGCACAACGGTCACCATTTGAACATTTTTGATTCCCATCACTGTGTGTTTTGTTTTATGTATACTATTGCTTTTTGTTTATGTATGGGAAAACATATGACACGTTTTTAAACGTTCTATAAGTGCACCAACGTGCTAACAGTACGGTGCGGTACATTACGGGTACAGCAACGTTCGCCTAACTGAGCCTTTAAGATTGACACAGCTGACGTTAGCATTGGAATATTTTCATGAAATTTTTTGCAAAATGCAGTTCTTTGGGAGTACTTTAAAACTTGTTTTCAAATTAAAGGTTAACTGTTTTTGAAAAAAAGTTATGCTAGCTTAAAGTTCCGTTACGGACGTTACAAAAAATGGAAGTCGACTTTGAAGCTTATGTGCATTTGCGCATTTTTTAGCTTATTTTGCATAATAAACAAAAAACGTCCAAATACAAAAAATTAAGTGGAATATATGACCATATCAATCCATCTTAGAAAAGAAGGCTAAGTAGTCCTGTTAAACAAAAATCTTAATTTTTGTCTGTTACGGACGTTACGTTACGGACGTTACACTTTTTCCATTAAACCAAATTGTGTATATAAAAAACATTCATGTATTTAAAAGTCTTTTTAACCTTGTAATTATAAATTTATTAGTTACAAAAAAATTATAGAATATTTCATTACTCTTATATTACTTATATTCATTTATTAATTTGTTTATTTAACCGTTTAACATTGTATCTTATGCTTAATAGACCCAGCTGTTCGAGCTACTCTTATAGTATTGTCATTGGAAAAGCCCGAAAAAATAATGATATGATTTAAGAGCTGGAATATTTTTTACATTTATCCATGTTTTTGATATTTCGTCAGATGTAGTTTTGACAAAATTTTTACCAACGTAAATTAGGAAAATGCCATTTATATATATTTTTTTTTGCTAATTTGTGAAAATTTCGAAAGAAAGATAAGATTTTGGGTTTTTACTAGTTGCCAAACTTTTCGCTTAACAACAGCGCCAACACCGTCCACCACTCCTTTTCCATGCGAAGTAGCAAAAAAATTCCGTTCGAAACAACTCACATTCCATTCTTTTACGAATTGTGTAATGTTTCTCAGAATGTATTTATGTGCCTCTCTAAATTTGGCCACTCGTTGTCTATTATCTCTTTTTATTCTTTTTGCCTGTGACACACTATTTTTTTACTTTTATTTGATTTTCTCAAGATATGCTCGCTTTCTTTCTGCCTTTTTAGTTTTAAACACCAACAGTTTTTCAGTATTATTTTCAAATTTGCACAAAATTTTTTTGCTCTGTCTGCATTTGAATACATTTTAATTAATACGAATATATTTGTCACCACGCGCAAAATTTTGGCAAAATTTTGAGATCAAAGCAAGAATTGCTTAAAGATTTCTAACGGAAAATCCAGTACGTAAACATTGCAAGCATGGGCGTACCACCAAATATTTGAAGGGGTGCATGTCGATTGCGGTTTACAACATGGTTATTAATTACTAATTATTGATATTCAGGAATTATTTTAGGTTTCCGAAGAATTTGAAATTCATCTCAATTTAAGTTGCAGATTGGGGGATCGCATGTTATTAAAACACACTTTTTGTTTCTTTGAGGTGAAGTTTTTCGGATTCTCGGCAACCTAGAGCAATTTTAAGTCCAGATTCAGATTCAGCAGGTGAAAATCCATTATAAACACTTACTTCCACCTCATAATATTAAAATAAAATTTTGGGTATTTTCATGCCGTTACGGACGTTACACACTTTGTCATTTATATTAAGGAAAAAAAGCGTAATAAAGGTATTTCTTTTTTTCATCAGATTAAAGTGCATAAAAAACTCTGTTTATAAAGAAAATTTTGAATTTTCTGCGATGACGATTTTTGCGGTATTGATAAAAAAAGTTTGCAGGTATAGTTACTGAATTTTTAGTCAACAACTAAGTTTATTGAATCAATAAAAAAAGTTGTTGCCCAAAATAATTTTGTTCAACAAAATGTTTACGTGATTAAAATTAATTAAAATTAATTGTTGGAAATGTTGAACAAACCAATCAAAATGTTTATAATCTTTTTTTATTTATTAATTATGATGTGCTAAATTCCTAAATTTATTTTTTAATAAAAACACTAACATTTATTATGGGGGGATAAGTTAATTCCTATGCGCATTTCGCTGGTTGCTTAGGCCAGATAATCATTCAGAAACCTTTTTCTAAAGACTTTAGCAAAACTTTATATATTATACATATATAACTGTAAAGTAAATGAAAATTGTGAGCTAAAAAAAAATGGACAGGAGTTATAAAAATACTGTCTTTACTTTGAATCAAATATTTTTTTATTGAATATGAAGAAATATCAATATAAAACGTGAATAATTTTTCCCTCGTTATTATTCCCCTTTTTACATATTTGCGATCATGAAAAACTCCCATGAAAACAAGGCAATTCAATTGAGAATAATAGCGTGAAAAAATTTTCACTAGAAAAATTTCCCCTTATCGTGAACAGTTTTTTCCCTCGTAATTTGTTCACATTTCCCTTAGATTTTCTCACTTTACTTTTGCTAGGGAACAAAACATGTATGTACATAGGTAGTTCTTCCTATAAATCAAATATAAAAGGCTAGATACCTAAATAAGGCACAAACCGACATATTGGCCAACAAAATACAAAACAAGAGATTGCCTGCGGATTTATGAAGCTTTCGAAAGACGTTGTGGCAGAATTTTGGAAAATATTTTTCTATCTTTATTCTTTTTTTACATTCACTGGAACTGATAGCGTGAAAAATTTTTTCATAAAGATTCACGATTGCTTTTTTCCCTTTGAGGGGAATGAAAATTTCATGGAAACAAAAATGTTACTTGTTATTCACGATAGGGATGAATATTTTTTATTGAGTGCTATTTTGCAAAGTGTAAATTTGATAAATTTTTTCATTGAATCAAATAAAAAGTTTGTTGACCTTAAATTTTATTTTTAAAAGCTGTGTTGTTAAAAAATTTTTTTAAATATTTTTTCTGTCAACGTTGTGTCAAAATAATACAACGCTGTAGTAAACAATTGAAACAAACATTTCATTTTATGTATTTTTAATTTAAAATTGAACCTTTTGAATTTCATAACTCTTAGTGAAAATTAGAGAATTTATGAAAGATTTCCTATTTTGACACCTTAATAGTTATCAGCTGTTGCTTACGTAGCAAGCTAAGGTCACCTGGTGTGAATTCACCTTGGCAACACTGTCACATTAACCTAATGAAAATGGTGAAAATCGGTCCACATATCGACCCCTTTGCGCAAAATTATCGTATATGCCAATTTTTTTTGAAATTGAGTTTTTGATGCAATCTTGTTCTACATTCAAAGAGACGTCACCTGACAAAATATTGTAGGCGAATTACACTTCGTTGCTCCAAAAATTTAATGTATATTTTCATTTTGATATTAGAAGCGAAAACAGAGAAAAGTAGAAAAATGGATGCTGTAAACTTTGGTTTTTGTAACATACGATAATTTCGCGCAAAGGGGTCGATATCTTGAAATAGTCTGTGTCCATAAACCATCTTATTCAATAGATTACTAGGTGCAATCCCGTACTTTTTAGGTAAAGTTCGGTTAAGTGAGAGTAAACAAAAATGTATCTTTGTCCCAATCCATATTATGAAACATTTGCTGCGAAACATTTGAGTTTGTTGATGAAAGGAGAAAAACGACTGGAAAAGTGTAATTTGTTTCATGTACAAGCAGTTTTTGTAAGTTTGTTATTGAAAGAAAGAGAGAAGGTATAGAAAATGACTCAATGCTGTAAAACAAAATCCTGCCACAATGAGCAACTTATAGTGTATATAAATACCATATGGATGCAAAATAAACATGAAGATGAAAGGTTAAAAATTTTTGAAGTAACAATAATAATTATATTAGCTTTGTTGATAATTGCCTATGCCATAAGATTAATGTATGCAATCCTTAACAACAGACAATAAAATAAACAAATACTACACCTTTTCTAATTGTAATTCAGAAAGCGTAAATTGTAATTTAGAAAGCGTCAATTGTAATTGAGATTAGTCAGCTTTAATTCAGAAAGCGTCAATTGTAATTCAGATTAGTCAATTGTAATTCAAAAAGCGTCAATTGTAATTCAGATTAATCAGTTGTTATTCAGAAAGCGCCAATTGTAAATATGAAATTTTCAATTGTTATTCAGAAAACGTCAATTGTAAATCAGAAATTTGTCAATTGTAATTCAGAAAGCAAAAAAATTGTATTAACCAAGGCCCATCTATCAGGTCTGCTTACTTGTACAAAAACAAAAAACTTTTTCTTTTAAGCTGTCAAAAACTTACTACCATATATACAAAGCAAAAGGAAAAAACGTGTATGTATACAACTTTTGAAAGCTCAAAAGAACGAAAACAATGATCATCAGGCTTCTTGCGCAGACCTTTTAAATGGGCCTTGGTATTAACTATTTATTTTTATTTTATTATAACAAAAGAAAAAAAATTGTACTTAAGAGCTAATGTTTGGTTGTATTTTAAATGCATATATTTATGATTATCGACCGACCTCCATCTCAACTGTACAGTGTTAAACAGCACGAGCGCAATCACCCCCAACCAGGGATGATAAATGAGAAAACCAATATCGTACCAATGAACTTTTAAAATCGTACTTTTTCAGCCCCAATAGTACTAAATCTTTTTTAAAAAATGTTTTTAATAATTAGTATTGTGGTTATTTTGTCGAACTATTTATGGTTTTTTAATCTAAATTTTAATATTTTTAATCAGGCACATGTCAGGGTAACCAGCCGCCTGGGTTCGAATCTCAAGCCAGCCGCCTGGGTTCGAATCGCAGGTCAGTCAAGAATGAAAAATTATTAATAACAATTTTAATTAATTTTCATGTTGTAAAATTCCTTTCTTCATAAAAATAATTTAATGAAAAATTAAATTTAATGAACTTTAGCCTGATTAAAAATATTAAAATTTGGATTAAAAAATGTTTTTAATTTATTTTTAAAAACATAAATGTAATACAACAAAAACAAAAGGTACTTAAAATTCATTTGTGCATTAATTATACATAATAGGGTGGGTAAAATTTTTTCGCGTCAAAAGCACATCGCGATTCTTGTGCTATAAGTCATTCCAAGAAACTTTGCCAAAGCAACTATAGGTCAAAAATTAATTTCGATCTCCGGATTTTTCGATCATTTCGATCCCCGGATTTTTCAAAATAGTTAGTTTACCAAAATATTCAAGAATAGAGGTAAACAAATTGTATTTGATCTGGCCGGACCTGTATCATGCGGTTTTTATTGATTGCCGCCAGAGAGCGTTTTCATACAGAATTTTCATAGAATTTATCGTCTTTTTCTCAATATGTAATTTCGATTTTTAAGCGAAAATAAAATTTTGAAGCATTTTAAAATTATGTACATACGAACATCTTCGGATTGCGTTTCCAAATTTATTGTGTTTACAATTTTTAATATGTACTACAGAAACAGGAAAGGAGCAAAAAGTCTTAATATAATAAAATTTAATTAAGCACTTGTAAAATCTCCTTCAACATAATTAGGAGTAAAATAATAATGGAGTGGGTTACCACTGTTTCAAAATTCTGTTCATTATTTCTTAACGTGACAACCATCTTGCTGACGAATTTTTGAAAATATGTATTATGAGTTCGTTCCAAAATAATCTTGAATTGAGAGGGGTTCGTCCATTCTACTATGTAGAACTTTTACAGCAGTGGTTTCCTATATCCTTTAAAAACTTGTCAATATCATCATACTAAATGTAGAATGTGGCGTAAGCAATCGTTCAATTAAAAAGTGCAAAAATCTATTCACAATAGCCGAGTTCAGTGTTTGGTGCAAATGGTCTTGCAAAATATCATAACTGTTTTGTTAAATCCAACAACAAAAAATAGAGTTTCCCTTAGATTTCATAAAAAAGCTTATAAAAAATTTTGCATTTTCGCAAGACTATTTGCATTAAACAATAAACTCCGCTTTTATTTATTGGAAAGTAAATACTAGTTGCCATTTTATATGTACTAGGATCGCCCGGTGGCCGAAATTCGACCACTTCACATTTACTTTTGAGAGAACCTGTGCGTTGTACAATAAAATCGTACACATTTTAAGAGAACGGCTAAATTCACTATTCACCTATCTTTGCACGTGTGTCTATAGGATAAATTAAAATGCTTTTAAAACACTTTTATTCCAAAAATTTAGAAAAAAAATATATTGTGCATATCCCCGTAATTTATTTATAAGATTTTCATGAAAAAGTAAAAAATAGAAACACAGATCTTCGTTAAAAGTCATTTAAAAAGTTTCCGACTTTTATTTTTCTAAACGACGTTTTTGCGCGACTTCATTTTTTAAAATGTCTAAGGTAACCCTGTCCTAATACGTTTATACATGTGTGTTTGAAAGTGCAAAATGAAAACAAAAACATTTTGGGAGAACAACAAAACACACAACTTCTTTTTATACATGTATGTGCGTGTGTTTGCAAACAAATTTAAAACGCTTTTAAAACCATTTAATCCTCAAAATTTAGAAAAAAAATGTATATTGTGCATTTCTACAAAAAATACCTTTAAAACGATATATGTTTTATTAAAATCGGTGGACGTTAAGATACTTAAAAATCAACGATAAAAAAATTGCTTCCGTATTTATATATAAGATTACTAATATGTAGGCTTGAAAAATTTGGAAATAGTACCAAATGAGTCACGGGGGTACCAGCGTACTTTTTAGTTTTGAATTGTACCAAAAAAAGTACAATTGTACCAACTTTATCAACCCTGCCCCCAACTATGGTATTTGTTGCACGATCTATAACTAATTTCCTCCAAGTAGATCAATCTTTGTTCTATCACGCCAGGACCTGCAACGTTTGGAACACAAATGTTTTAAATGGGATTTAGCATTGGAGAATAGGGTCCGAGCCGCAAAAGAGATGCTGGCGTACTATTGATTACTCTTTCAAGGTTTGAATGACAAGGTGCGTTGTCAGGAACAATCACCAAATCTTCCAGCAGATTACCCATATCTTGCCACTTTTGCAATAATGTAATCACCCAGTCATTTGTTAAATGCGCAGTAAATGAACCCCTTCTACGTTCCATGTGTATGTTAGGACCTCTTGATGTTGGAAGGTGTTGTACTGCTCTATCCCCAGCTCTTGCATGGCCTCACGTTCGACGGCAAAACAAATTCAAATTGGTTTCATCCATCCAACTTGCTCTCCACGCTGTATGTAGTGGTTCAAGGATTGAACATATTAAGCTTTTTTCCTTTTGTTGGCCTCAGAGTTCATTGTTACAGGTTCAAAGTGTACTTGTTTTGTAGTGAACATTCTGCCTTCTAAATAATAACCTATTGTTGACACAGATAACGATTTGTTGAAATTACTCATAACCTTTTCTTGAAGCTGCATTAATGTTATGGTAGAGTCTTCTTTTACCCACGAAAGCATCAAATCAATTTCTACAGAATTTTTGGCTTTGTACCTACCACCTTTTGGCAACATTTCGTTTTGAACTGTTTTAACTTTTAAATAAACTATGTACATATATTTAATTGGTATACAAATGGATTCACAAATTTTATTGCAAAAAAAATCACGGGCTAATTTGTTTATAATTTTTCCTCATTAAATTTTAAGTGATATTTCATTTTTACATTTATTTTATTCTGAATTACAATTGAACTTTCTGAATTACAATTGACAATATCTGATTTACAATTTTTTCTGTGTATGGCATGGCATCATTTAATTAAGAAACAGTTTCTAAAGCACTCCCACTCTTTGCTGGCAACTTTGAAGAACTAGAAACTTTCTTGATCACAGCAGAACTAATTGAGAAAACTCTTGCTGAAACGCAAAACAGGATTTCCTACAAAACGTCTACCACGCCAAATTGACTTCAGGAGTAAGAACTGCAATAGGTAGTTATACAAAGCCGGAGAAATTCACTGCATTAAAAGCATTGTTACAACAAAGATACAAAAGTACTAAGACAATTCTGGAACTACAGTCAAAATTGAGTACTATTTATCAAGGGAAAATGGCCGTTAATACGTTCAAGGAAAAGATAATGACTACAATTGACAAATTTAACAAGTAAGGAGTACAAGAACTAGGTAGTGACGCCTCTGAGCCAGAAAATAGTGTTATAGTTAGGCTAAACGTTTAAAAGAGACATTAATGCAGGGATGTCAGCGCCTTGCACAATTGTGCAAATTAATTCACATGTACGCTTACGCTCTTTTATTTTGCGAGCGTAAAATATAATTGTTTACTGAGAAACACTCTCATTCAGCGGGAAATATCGCAAATATTGCAAGGCCTGTTTTGAGGCCTCTAAATATATTTATGTATATAAATAAATATACAATAACTGTATGTAGGTACATCTTTTTTTTTTTGTTTTATTATCTTTTTTATCTTATTTATAATCTATGTTTTTGTTTTGTTTTATTTCTGTTTTTGACATTGTACAATGATTTTAAAACAGGGATTTCCATTTCTTTGCACAATTGTGCAATTGTGGTTATTTTTTAAGATAGAATTTTAAAATTTTATAAAAATATATAGGTATGTAAAGTGAATCCTAATCAACAAAAATTTCAAATTTTCAAAATTATTGTTTTGCATTTAAGCTAACGATATGTGTTTTGTTCGTGAAAAAAATTCGTTGATGCCTGTAACAGGGTCCCTTTTTCTTTCGTTAAAAAGACGTACCTAAATGCAGAAATTATTAAGAAAAGAAAAAGCCACAAGAATTTGATGGTATTTTGTGATTGTAAAAATATTTTTGTTTCTGTACCAATCGCGTCGGTGGGGGTTTTTTTTTTTGAAAACTCTTTTCTTAAGTAGGTAAAAATATTTAAAAAACAAGTTAAAAAAGTCTTGTTTTGCTACAATTTATGTGTAAACCTATACACATAAAAGCAAATGTGACAGCAGGTAAAATTTTTGGGTAAGAAGATGTGTTTTATTGATGTATTAATGAAACTTTATTGTTTCGCACTATTTTTATTGCTTACTTTTTTATGCTACAATTATATGACCGAGTCTAAAGAGTAAACCTTACTACTTTATGGTTTTTATTTAACGTAACTTTGACCTGTTATAATGACTTTATACATTTTTGCAGGCAAACTCAGGTGCGCATTTGGTATTTTGTAAAAAGTTATGATATACCATTAGCTAGAATTAAAATGTATGCACAGATGTTTGAAGTATGAGTAACCCAACACCGTGAATACCCTTTCTATTTTACTTGCCACTATGAATACCCTAACTTTTTACTAAAATAACTTTTTCACGTTATAATTCTCATGTAATTCATTTTATTTTTGAATAAATAGACCAGGGAAATCCATTTCTATGTACAATTGTGTATACCTGTAAACTTCAAATTAGAATTTCATTAAACTGAAAATCGATTGCAGCGTAATAAAAACGCTTCCCATGAGCCGAAATAGTGTCGTCAAGCGCACATCAATTTTAGCTGCACATATACAATCTGTGATTAGGGAAAAGTTAAAAAATTGTGAATATTTTTCTTTTTGCCTCGACGAAAGCACCGACATTAATGATCTTTGCCAATTGGTCATTTGTGTTCGATGCATAGATAGTGAGTACCATGGCCCAATTAGTAGGTCTGCGCGCAACTACAACAATCCAACAACAGAAAAAACAACACGCATTTTATTTGTGTAAAAAATGATAAAGATGTCAAGAAAGCAATTGTTTGTGTAAGAAATGGTGGAAATGTCAAAAGCAATTGTTACAAAAACAATTGCACGTATAAAACACAACTCTGCAAAAAATCAGCAGGCGTTTCAAGCAGACCTACTAATTGGACCATGGTGAGTACAATGTTTTTGAAACTATGTACTCACTTGAAACGTTTTACGGTAATGTAACAGGTAAGGTATTATACGACGTAGTCTTTGAAAACCTGATATCTGTTACACAAGCTTCAAAATTAGCAGGAGTTTGCACGGATGGTGCAAACGTTATGGCCGGGAAGTATGAAGGTTTCGTAGGACAGCTTAAGCAAAATGGAATTGATGTACATGCTTTCCATTGCATAATTCATCAGTCCATGCTTGCCTCAAAATTTATAAGTGATCATGCCGCTATTAAGACTGCAGAGCGGATAATCAATAGAATACGGGGGGGTCATCATTCATTAACGCACAGAAAATTTGTAAGTTTTCTTAAAAACGTAAACGCCAATCACCACGACTTAAAAATGTTGACGGAAGTTCGTTGGCTTAGTCGGGGTGATTGTCTAAGCAGGTTATTCGATCTTAGAAAAGAGGTGTTGCGTTTTAACATATTCCAAAATCCCTTTAAGTGCGACATTGCGAGTTATGAATTCAGCATCCAGTCGGAACTAATCATACTTAGGAGCGAAATTAATCCTCCAGACAGGGAAAATATTAGTGAGTTCTGGAAAAATTTAGACGGGGCGCTATATCCTATATTAAAAAAAATTCCTTCAAATGTTTGTCGCTTTTCTCCTCAACATATCTTTGCGAACAAATATTTTCCGATTTGAAATACATTTGCTTAAAACAACGCAATAAATTAACGTCCGCAAACCTAAAAAATGTTTTGTTGTTACGAAACTGCAATATAAATTTAGAAGATATTATTGGTAAATAAAAGTATTTATTATAGGCTAGTAAAATCTTCTCTTTTTATAATGGTGGTAAATACTTACAGAATATTTTTAAACTTAATATTTGCATTAGTATGAGCAAATGAATTTTCATTGTTAGAATTCGCAAAGGTATGTTGAGCAAAAAACGAAAAATATTGGAAAGAATTGTATTAGGTTGTAAAAAGACTTCAAATATTGTGAACTGCGCAATTTTTCCAAAAAATAAGCAAAGTTTCTGAGGTTCCAAATTAAATTTATTTAAATAATAACTGATTGTGTCTGTCCATAACTCAACATTTTTCGATAATTGTATTATTATTTATTGCTTTTAAGTCTTCATAGCAATAATTGTAAGTTAACTTTAAATGGTCTGATGAAAAATGAATGGAAAGCATGAACTATATTTCCTCGCATAATGCTGGCCCTGGTGTTTGCATCGCCCTTTCATGAAAATGTTTTGTAAGTTTTAATACCTTACCTGATTCCCAACAATTTAATCGAACATAGATGACCCTTAGAAAAGGTATTTAATAAGGCCTCGCAACCGCATATTTCGGCCGCTGGGCATGTAAGAGATAAGAGCCCTGCAAATAAAATTGGACCACCTGACCCATTTTGATAAAATGGACTACTCCATGGACTAGTCCGATGTAATGCAAGCATGGACCATGCCATTGTTAAAAAGTGTTTGTAGTGAGACGACATGTCTTCGTTTTTTAACGACATGCTTTCGTGTTTAAACGACTTCAAAACTAATCCTCTTGAGTATACCATGGAGTAGTTTTAAAACTACTCCTTACTGGTCCAAAGGTGGGTTATATACCATGGAGTAGTTTTAAAACTACTCCTTAGTGGTCCAAAGGTGGGTTATATGGTCCTCTCCTAGGACATCGTAATGTTAAATAGACCAGGTTTTTTCCATACGTTTGGGTTACTTGTGGACTAGTCCTGGTCCCTTGTGGACTACTCTTTACACGCGTGTTTGGACTGGTCCTATTATTTGCAGGGAGTAATCTCACCAACACATTCATAATTGACATCACTGCATTACCCTGCAAATAATAGGACCAGTCCAAACACGCGTGTAAAGAGTAGTCCACAAGGGACCAGGACTAGTCCACAAGTAACCCAAACGTATGGAAAAAACCTGGTCTATTTAACATTACGATGTCCTAGGAGAGGACCATATAACCCACCTTTGGACCACTAAGGAGTAGTTTTAAAATTACTCCATGGTATATAACCCACCTTTGGACCAGTAAGGAGTAGTTTTAAAACTACTCCATGGTATACTCAAGAGGATTAGTTTTGAAGTCGTTTAAACACGAAAGCATGTCGTTAAAAAACGAAGACATGTCGTCTCACTACAAACACTTTTTAACAATGGTATGGTCCATGCTTGCATTACATCGGACTAGTCCATGGAGTAGTCCATTTTAGCAAAATGGGTCAGGTGGTCCAATTTTATTTGCAGGGTAATGACAACTTAAAGACAGCGTTATGTTTAGCTCGTCCAAAGACGTTGCAAGAAGCGGAGATCTTGCACTAGAACTTGAAAATGAGAACAAATCGAATAATAATTTTGTAATACACAATGTGTATTCAAAGGCAACAGCATAATAATAATGATACCAGGCATTACAATGGCAATTTCCACGAAAACAAGAAATTGTGTTTGTTTGTATCTTGTGGAATCATAAGCCGCTGGGCTGGTTTCTGGAAAGAACAATAGGCTATAACATTTTTCAAAATTTTTAGTGGAAGTGGCACCCCTATACAAAGTTTACACTTATTTTCGTCAATTTTTAAAACTTTATGATCTATAGCTTTCAACCTTTTTATATGAAGAGCTCTTACAAGTAAAACGTTTAAAGCCTTGCTGTGTGTTATGGTATCAAAGTGCAAAACTAAGCTAACTTTTGCGGCAGATCTTTTATATATAGACGCTTTTTGCTCAATGGAATATAATCATATTAAGGGCCTCTGACCTCATCGTTTATCTAGAAAAACATTTTAAGTAGATGAAAAAAGTATTGGTTTAGATGCACAAATACCGCACACAATTTTTAAGGGTCAAAAAAGCAGAACGGGTAGTTCTTGTTCCAGAATAAAAAAATTGGTTATATTTGTGTGGAAAAAAGTAACCAAAATGGAAAAAAAGTACACAAGTACACATTGAGGAAAAAAGCAACCAATTTTGGTTAAAAGCAACCAAAACAGCAAAGCTGATGATGAACCATTAAATGTTGATAACCGATGCAAATTAAGAGGCATCATTAAAAAATAAATACATACATTAGGGACAAGTGAACTTGAACTATCACCAGACATGCAAATACAAATTCCATCTAGATTCTAGAAGATGATAATTTTCCAATAGAAACAAACGGAATAATAGGGAAAGACTTTTTAAAAGAATGCTTATGCAAAAAATACCTATTACCATGGTGAAATAATTAGAAGGTGGCAGCACTACGGAATCATTTATTTTTTGCTCAATGCATGGTGAACTTCCATTATGTCAAAATTATTTGTTTTTTTTTAGGTAATGTCACTTACTTGGTGGCCACACGATCAAGTTTTGCCTTTCAATTTGCATTACACTCTCAGTTTTTTACTAACAGTGCAGCCACACGATCAAGATTTTCTTGATAGTCTTTTACATATACTGATTGTCAAAATATGCAAAAGTTGACAGCTGTGACGTAGGCTGCACGCAAGTTGAAAGCAATTTACTTTTTCAAGATGTCGTCGCCGAGAAAACAACTCAAAATGTTTTGCTATTTTCCACTTTTGATTTTTCTGCACTGTAGGCTGTTCGAAGGGACTTTATTTTTTTCTTTACTTCTTCCACTGGCATTTTTGTTTCAGAAGCTAAAGACTCGTAGGCTTTTATTTATAAATCATTTCGCCTATATGATGAAAGATTCATAAAATTTCATGGCTTCTGTACAGCTCTATGAATCGCAGAACATCATTTTGCTTATTAATTTTATAAATAAATTTTATTAATAAACATATTTCACTATTTTTTTAGGTTTTTAGTTAAAATTTTAAAATTCCCGCAACAATTTGTAAAAAAAAAGAACTTCAGCTTTTGCCGGCAAAATATTTGTGAAAAAAAAAACAAAAACAACTTCAAAAGATTTGTAATAAGATGTTTTCTTGAACGAAAATTGATATACTCACTGGCAAGAGAATTTTAGAGGCAAGTTCGTATCAATTTTTAAAAGTATGAGTGTATTGGTAAAAAAGTGTGAGTGTATTAAAACTTGATAGCCAAAACTTGATCGTGTAACCCTCAAGTTACACACTCACACTTTTTAAATTGACCACGAGATGGCTTTCAATTTCACCTTTCCATTTGTTTGGCAATTTACTTTCAATTTAACAGCTGAGTACTCTGTTGTTGTTGACATCTTGGAAGCAAATTGCTTACAAATTGAGTGCAGCCTACGTCACAGCTTTCAATTTATGTAAATTTTGACAAGCAGTATACATATTTAAAAGACTATCAAGAACAACTTGAACGTGTGGCCGCAGGGTTAAATACATTTTTAGATTATAAAAATCATTCTTCAAGATAAAAACACAAAATTGAAAGTGAATTTTTATTTTTCTTATTTCCTGCTTGAGAGGAAACCAAAAATATTGTTGGTTTTACATATTTCGACTCAAGTTGAATAAAAACTTCATGCTGGTCGACGATGCGTATCCTTCTCTATCACACGGCATCAAAATCTCAATTCAGTTAAAAAGAAGATTTAGCAGATTTGCATATTAAGCCGACAATATCTTTTGTAGGCTCGTAGAGATTCCTTTTATCTTCACAACTTTTTTTCACAACTGCGACTTTTTCTGTAGTTTGATCTTTTTTTTTGAAATATCTGCACTGCAACTTCTTCTATACCTTGATCTTTTAGGATTACTGCTGCAAAGCCTGCATTTGTATATCCACCAAACATCTGACTTCCTCTTTGTGTGTGGGCTTACTTTTGCGAAACCTACGTTTGTTACGTTTATCCTTACGTCTCTTTTGAGCCAAATTATCTGCGAGGAAAATTTCTCCTTCAGCACAATTTTTTTTAGTAAATTCAACATACACTTGATCTGTTGCATTGTTGTCTAGTTTTTCTGTATTTCTTACAACCTGCCCATAGATTGTAAGCTTTTTTTACCGGAAAACATTCGCTTGTAGTTCATTAAAACTTTGGGGAGCTTCCACTGCTTTGCTTTGTAAATTTCTCGAAGTTTTTATTCAGGTTTATATTCATCATATGCAATAAAAACAATAATATTTTGGTGTGGTGAAAATCCATATTTTTGACATAATGAACTATTTTACACAAACAAATTTGCCTGTTTTTGTTGTATTGTTGTACAACAACTCCTAGTGCTGCCACCTTCTAGTAATTTCACCATGCCTATTACGAAACATTTACAATTTCTTTGCTTACCAACAATGAAACCATAATTCTGCCACTGCAAACAAAAGCATTCGACAAATTTAAAATAACTACACCCCCACATTAGACTGGTCGCATCTTGTATGGGATTTTTTTTTTAAATTTAATTGTTTGCGCTGCTTAAAATATGAGGTTTGGTGTAAGAAATCATGATCTAATTTCTCAGGTCAATCCGACGGTGCCTAGCCGTGCCGGGTGGGGCCCAAAGTTCCCCATATTATAAAAAAAAACATCTTTTCTATCAGATCTTTATAGTTATACTAGTTGAAAAGCCGAAAATCAAATATATGGCTTCGTTACGATCTTCCGCAGAGAAAGTACTTCAAGTGTGCCAAATTTCAGCTTCCTATGTCATCAGATGGCTTCAGAAAGTTGCGGAAAGAAAAGGACATACATGCAAACATCCTGACATACTAAGAAATTATATATTGTATAGATAGATTAAAGTATTTGCTGTTTAAGATTTTAGTATGATACAAACGAAAGATTTTTAACTTAATTCGGGGTCGTTGAATCCAGTGGTGCTAGCCGTTTTTTTTTAGGTTAGCTTTGGTTTTCGAGATATACCGTTATTTCGAAAATTAAGGATGTTGCACAACATATGTTCGCGCAACTCAAAAACGCTTTAGCTTATTGAAAAACTAAAAAAAACCGAAATTCCGCAATAAAATTTACTTTAAGAAAGTTGAAACTTTTTTCTTTATGTTGGCTTTGGTTTTCGAGATATACCGTTATTTCAAAACTTAAGGATGTTGCACAACATATGTTCGCGTAACTCAAACCCGCTTTAGGTTCTTGAAAAACTAAAAAAAACCGAAATTCCGCAATAAAATTTACTTTAAGAAAGTTAAAAAAAACCTTTTTCTTTATGTTGGCTTTGGTTTTCGAGATATACCGTTATTTCGAAAATTAAGGAGGTTGCACAACATATATTCGCGTAACTCAAAAACGCTTAAGCTTAGTGAAAAAGTAAAAAACACCGAAATTTCGTAATAAAATTTACTTTATGAAAAGTAAAACGTTTTTCTTATATGCGCAGTCGTTTTAGAAACATATTTTTTTTTTCTGGGAAAAAAAATAATTTTTTTATTAAAATTTCGGAATTTTTATTTTTAAAAATTCATAAAAAAATTTAAAAATGCAGCTATGCTTCTAATTTTGAGCGGACATATAAAAAACAACATTGCAAACAAAACAAGCTTTAAATGATTAAAATCTGTTAACAACTTTTGATTTTATGTATTCACAAAAGACGAAAAATTTTAATTAATTTAAGAATTTTATTAAGCCGCCATATTTGTATGAGAGCCCCCCTAAAAAGTAAAGGTAAAGGGCAAGTATATCTCGAGAAAATGTTAAGGACAAGAAACTAATTGAGGTCGGTCATACACTTTATTCCCCTAGGGCTGACTTCTTGGCAGTTATGGAGCTTTTTCTTCAATATATTTCTAGTCTGTAGTTAAAATATTGAATGGGAGCCCCTAAATGAATGGAGATAGCAGGTAGGTATTTTAGAAATAAATGATGGAGATGAAAAATTAAGTGGAGTTGGTCATACATTTGACCCTTCTTGAAGCATCCTAGGCACTACAAGGGCCAACTATAAGAATTTCAATTATACAAAGATGGCGGTTTAATAAAATTCTTAAATTAATTAAAATTGTTCGTCTATGTGAATACATAAAATCAAAAGTTGTTAACAGATTTTAATCATTTATAGCTTGTTTTGTTTGCAATGTTGTTTTTTATATGTCTGCACAAAATTAGAAGCATAGCTGCATTTTTAAATTTTTTTATGAATTTTTAAAAACAAAAATTC
The DNA here is from genome assembly GCA_930367215.1 of Pollenia angustigena. Lineage (NCBI taxonomy): Eukaryota > Metazoa > Arthropoda > Insecta > Diptera > Polleniidae > Pollenia > Pollenia angustigena. Next base: position 210,268,449 of record OV884059.1, on the reverse strand, counting down.
CGAAATTTTAATAAAAAAATATGTTTCTAAAACGACTGCGCATATAAGAAAAACGTTTCAACTTTCTTTAAGTACATTTTATTGCGGAATTTCGTTTTTTTTTAGTTTTTCAATAAGCTTAAGCGTTTTTGAGTTGCGCGAACATATGTTGTGCAACATCCTTAATTTTCGAAATAGCGGTATATCTCGAAAACCAAAGCTAACCTAAAAAAACGGCTAGCACCACTGGATTCAGCGACCCCGAATTAGGTTAAAAATCTTTAGTTTGTATCATACTAAAATATTAAACAGCAAATACTTTATCTATACAATATATTATATATAATTTCTTAGTATGTCAGGATGTTTGCATGTACATATGTCCTATTCTTTCCGCAACTTTCTGAAGCCATCTGATGACATAGGAAGCTGAAATTTGGCACACTTGAAGTACTTTCTCTGCGGATGATCGTAACGAAGCCATATTTTTGATATTAGAAAAGATGTTTTTTTATAATATGGGGAACTTTGGGCCCCACCCGGCAAGGCTAGGCACCGTCGGATTGACCTGAAAAATTAGATTATGATTTCTTACACCAAACCTCATATTTTAAGCAGCGCAAACAATTAAATTTAAAAAAAAAAAAATTGCGACCAGTCTGCCCCACATACAGAAATTATACAATCATTAAAATTAAACCTTACTGAAGATTCCGTAATACTTAATAATAAATTAAAAAACGGTACACACATGGTGGAATAAACAGGTGGCAGCACTACGCCAGATGACGATTTTTTGCTCTTGCATTGTTTGTCTAGGTTTATGTCAAAGTTTTGTTTATGTTTACAAAAAGTCCACGTTTTGTGCTGTGATTATTGTATTTTATTAAAGTTTTTTGAACATTTAAATTAAAATAAATAAGATATTGACCATAATTAAATAAAAATTGGCTAAAAATGTATTTATTTCATCACGTTCAGCGGCACGATTTGATTTATGTTTAAAGTACTTTTTGACGTAAACGGTGATATAATTCCCATTTTTGTTGTAATGTTGTATTTGTTGCCGTAACGATGCCACACTTATTCCACCATGGGTACACATTAAAATTTTAAACACAACAAATGAGACACAAATTTTACTGGGCATTAAACTGCACACTGACTGCACTGGAAAACTATGACATATTAAGTTACTCAAATGTAAACAATGACGAACGTGTTGAACAAATTCTAAATGACTTCCAATTAAATAATATTGATGAATATGCAAAATCAGAATTGGTAAACATATGCGAAAGATATCAAAATGTATTTCATTTAGGGAACGAAAAATTAACTGTAAACAATTTTTATAAACAAACCACTACAACTTTATATAACACTTCGGTGTACATACATATATATATATAAAAACCCTGCAAATAAAATTGGACCACCTGGTCCATTTTGATAAAATGGACTACTCCATGGACTGGTCCGATGTAATGCAAGCATGGACCATGTCATTGTTAAAAAGTGTTTGTAGTGAGACGACATGTATTCGTTTTTTAACGACATGCTTTCGTTTTTAAACGACTTCAAAACTAATCCTTTTGAGTGTACCATGGAGTAGTTTTAAAACTACTCCTTAGTGGTCCAAAGGTGGGTTATATGGTCCTCTCCTAGGACATCGTAATGTTAAATAGGCCAGGTTTTTTCCATACGTTTGGGTTAGTTTTGGACTAGTCCTGGTCCCTTGTGGACTACTCTATACACGCGTGTTTGGACTGGTCCTATTATTTGCAGGGAAGCTACAGATTACCCCACTCACACACGGACATAATAAATGAACAAGTACAGAATGTGCTACATGACGATATAATAGCACCATCAATTAGCCCCTACAATGCTCCTTTTCTTTTAGTACCAAAAAAAAAATACGAAAATCAAACGAAAATGGAGACTTGTAGTAGACTTTAGAAAGTTTAATGACAAAATAGTTAATAACAAATTTCCACTAACTAGATTAGAGTATATTTGGACAAACTAGGAAGAGCTTAATCAAGGTATATTTATAGCAGGTAGTCTCGGAAAGCCAGCTGTTTATTTTTTATTTGCTTGTTTTGTGATACGAACTGTCAAAAGTTGCTTAGTAAACAAGTTTTTTGTCTTTTTTGTCTCTTATCAACCCCTTTGCTGTTTGACAGTTCGTATCACATAACAACAATAAAAAGCCCTGTTGTTTTTTTTACTGTACAATTGTTGTAATCTCTCGGCTACCTGTTATAAATTTACCTTGAGCTAAATGGTTTTCGGCTCTTGATATGACTAGTTCATTTCACTTAATTCAATTGGAAAAAGACTCAAGACCTCTTACAGCTTTCTCTACACAACAGGGACAATACCAATTTTAAAGACTACCATTTGGACTTAAGATCTCATCAAACAGTTTTCAGAGAATGCTAATGATAGCACTTTCAGGACTTGATTCAGAAGCTTTTATCTATGTCGATGACATAATTGTCTATGGAAGTAGTTTGAACCATCACAATCAAAATCTTGTCAAAGTTTTACAAAGACTTCAGCGATACAACTTAAAACTGAATCCAAACAAATCCTGTTTTTTAAGACCAGAGGAAGTATTCTTAGGACATTTAATAACAAAGGACGGTGTGAAAACAGATCCAGCTAAATATGAAGTTATAAAAAATTACCCAACACCGAATTTTGCGGACATTGCTAAGTACCTAAAAATGTTATTGAGAAAATCAGTAAAATTTTTATGGACAAATTATCGCCAAACTGCACGCAAAGAAAAAACATGGTTGTGGTAAACATATTTTAAGAGCAACATATTATGATAAGAATTATGATTGTAGTCACCATATTAAGATTATTTTTGAATCATATTATGACTTAATATACTCGTACTATTACATCATAATATTTTTCCCTTAATCATATTATTATTCTGTTAATCATAATAAGTTAAGAAGGAATCAAATTATTGTCACGTTAATCATAATAAGCTAAGAAATTAATCATATTATTGTCATGTTAATCATAATAAGCTAAGAAGTAATCATATTATCATCATGTTAATCATAATACATTTAGAAGCAATCATATTATGATACAGCACCTTTCATAGCTGTCATAAAAATACAAAATAAATTTAAATATTTTTGAATCGATTTTTTATTTTGTGGCTTTTTACAATTTTTCTTAATGTTAATCAAATAGCGGAGTTTAATATAAGGCTTGCAAAAGAGCAAATGCAAAATCTGTGGTTTTCATGGGCAACCGCGTATGTCCATTTTGCCGATTTTGAGATGTTGATGCCATATTGTCTAATTTTAAATGCTCTATATTTTTTTGAAAAAAGATGGATCAATTCCGATTTTTTAACGTAATGACAAAGTTTAAAATGTGCAATACCTAGCCCATAGTTTGATCTAGAATGGTTTTTCGGCTTTCCTGAACAATTTGTTTTAAGACATACGCGGTTGCCCATGAAAACCATAGAAATATCGTAGCACTTTTATAAATAATAACGAAATCTCTGTGTGTTTTGTTGTTGGATTTTACAAAAAACTATGATATTTTGCATTTGCACTACTACATCACTAATACTTGAATGAACTCCGCTAATATTTTAATTTTTTAATTTCTTTAAACTTATTTTTTTCATGGAATTTTATCTTTTAATTGTATAACCGCTCACAAATAAAAAAAACGACACAACTTCTTCATTTTACAAATGGCGCTAACATTATATGATTAGAGTAAAAATAGTTTGATTGCATCTTTAACATAATATGATAAATGTATAGAAAGTTATCTTGTTATGGCTATTAAAAATCATGATATGGTTGTGATAAATATAATATGTTTAGAAAGTTATCATAATTAAGTTGTTAGAAAAATAATTATTTTTCGGTCAACAATACTCAAATTTATAATTGCGATAAACATTGATATGTTTACAGTAACTATAATATTGATGATATTAAATAAAAATAACAATTATTTGTGTACGTCAACAATATATTGTTACATCAAACATAGTGTTGTTGCCGTAACCATGCCCAACCATATTTTTTCTCTGCGTGTGTTTATAAAACTATCCACATTGATCCTATACTCGGAAGACTGGTTCTAAAACTGTGGAAAATTTAACTGTCACTTTGTGCTGGCACTTAGCTGTCCTTTTGTGTCGCAGATGGTGGAAAGTAAAAAATGTATGTCATTGAGGATTTTGTTCCTTTTTTGAGAGACAGAACCTAAGACAACAGAATCAGATAAGCAGATTTAAGGCTCAGTTAGGCGAACGTTGCTGTACCGTATCTGTACTGCATCCATCAGCTGTTCGCTTTTTGTTATATGAAAACCAATACAAAAGCTTACCGAAATGGAATGTACCGTAGTTCCAACGTACCAATCTGTATAAAATATAATTTCAAGCCGTTGTTACGTGACATTTGTAAGACAGTGATGGGCGGCTTGTATGTTACATTGAATGCGGGTAATTTTGCTCTTTTTTGTTGGTACTTTTTTCAGTATATCTATGGAATTGCGACAAAACAACTTACAATACAACATATTTCCAAATATACAAATATACAAATGTTTAGATGTTTAAAATAAACAAATGCATACACACAAACAGTGGAAATGTGAAACATACACTGAAAGAAAAACGCTTCGTAACAGGAATGAAGCCGTTACGTTAACCCCCTTACATTAATGTAATGAAAAGTTTCATTAATTAAATGAAAATGTACATAATAGTAATGAAAGTTACATTAATGCAATGAATCGTGTAAGACAGGAGTTTTTAGACAATTCGTAGTTTCATTGGGGCTATGAAATTTATTACATTCGAGCAACGAACAACTTTTAAGCACAATTTAAGGCATATAGTTATAGAAAAAAGTGATTATGATTACCTTTTTGGGCTACAATTATTAAAATCTATTAATTTAAGTTACCCTTATTTAAATAAGTATTGAACTGCAGCAATAACAGCATCTGCAAAATTTTAATGATATATTTACGTAGCATTAATGAAGCTTTACATTTCTGAGTGATAAAAGTTGTTTCTGTTTTTTAAGAAAAATAATGTAATATATGTACAGATTATAAATTAAAAGTAAAACTTTTAATTAAAAGAATATAATTTTTAAAGTTTTTATTGATTTTATTGTTTATTTTACGAGTTTTTAGTAACGTACAATTTACATTAATATTATAACAAATGTCATTCTTTTTGTCATTTTACGTTAACTTTCTATGGAAGTGTTCTTGTAATTTCGTAACTATGAGTAAACTTTAATGACAAAATTGCATTATAGTAATGTATCTTTTTATACAGTTATTCTTAATACAGAAACAATACACTTATTCACGTATATACACATGTAAGTATGTACATTTTTTATTTTCATTATTAAAATATGTTATAAAAAAGGAAGACAATTCCCGTATTCTTTTAATCAAAATTGTTTAGTTAAATAGTACATCAAGTTTTCAAAGTAGAATGATGACCATATCGGGCGATTCTGCTGATGTTTCTCTTAACAAAGGAGAATACAAAATAAGTGAAACATGTGTTACAGGGTAAGTGTTTTGAATTATTCTTACATAAATGCAAATGTTGTCTCTGAAGCTTCTTCACACTGTTAAAATACACTCAAACCCATTTGATTCTACATGAAATTCACGTTGTTTCAACTTGAAATAACTTTCATTCAACGTGATTCCGATTGTTATTTCAAAATAAATTACATTTTGCTCTAACTTTACTGCAATGTTAAATTAACATGAATTATAGTTATTTCAAAATAATATATTAATGTTAAATATCATTACATTAATGAAACAATATCATTAAATGAATGCAGCTTTTCATTTTATCTACGACAAACGTACATTCCAATAAGGACACAATTTCATTGTAAATTCCAAATGTTTTCATTGCAATTATGAAAACTTACATTATTGTAACGTAAGGTTTCATTATATAAATATTTGAGTGTTATAATATTAATGACATAATTTCGTTATATTAATGAACATTTCTAACTTAATGAAACAATTTTCATAGCGGGAATGACGCGTTACGTTGGTTCAAAATCGATGACAAAATCGTTTCTGTAATGCAAAAAAACATTACATTTACGAAGCTTTTTCTTTTAGTGTATAAAAGACTTTAAATGGTATCAAAACCTTGTTTGGTGTATGCACATTTACAATATATGTATGCTAAAAATTTATATATGCTAAAATACAAATGTATTTATTGTAAATCTATAATATAAATATTAAATTATTAAAATTTTTTACATACACAAAATACTGTTTTAATAGCAATTAAATCACGTGGTACCTTTTCTGCACAACGGTCGCCATTTGAACATTTTTGATTCCCATCACTGTGTGTTTTGTTTTATGTATACTATTGCTTTTTGTTTAAGTATGGGAAAACATATGACACGTTTTTAAACGTTCTATAAGTGCACCAACGTGCTTACAGTACGGTGCGGTACATTACGGGTACAGCAACGTTCGCCTAACTGAGCCTTTATGGTTGGTATAAGGAGACAGCTAAGGGTAACCAAGAAGAACCGGCTTATGAACTGTCTTTTTGTGGCCTCTTAGTGACAATTTACCCTCTCGTAGGACATCCCCTTGTTAAAGTGGCCAGTCATATGGCTAGCATTCGGACTGGTTATGTCATAAAGAGGCTAGTATTATAACCAGCTCGGAGACAGCTAAATGAACTACAGGGATGTTTACCAACAGAAATCAATAACACTAAAGAAATTAAAATCTATAATTACGATGATTATGCAAAAGAAATGTAACAAAAACTACAGAATTCTTTAAATAGGAACTGACAATAAAGACAAAAGAAAAAAAAAAATACTAGATAAAAGAATAACACTGCGGAACAGACATTTTGCGGTCTGGAATTTGATTGCAAATTTTTACTAATTTGACGTCGCTGATTTCAAATCTAATCTCCATTTATCTTTATCAACTTTATGTTCAAAATTAAGGCACTTTCGCTACATATATTTGAATAACTTGAAAACGGTTGACCATATTCAGTTAACAATAAAATCAAAAACTCGGCAACAGTATTATCTTTATATTTGCCCTTTAGTTTCAGAGATATGGTTGAATTTTTGAAGAAAAAAAGGAACATTCTTTTGGTTACACTTTTTTGTAGTTTTTTATTGTTGATTATTTGATACTGCTGACTGTTTAACAATTTTCCCAATCTGCCCAAAGAAAAAGTACGGGCTACATCATGCAATAAGAACTAGAATATTTTTCTCTTAAAAGCTCTCTAACTTTACCACACTTTGGGCACGGGAACAGTTAACGGTAAGATTGGGATCCCGCGGCCTCCCAACGTTGAGTACGGAATCACACCTATTGAGATAATTAGAAACAGTGTTTTTAATAAAAAGGAATTTTAATATCTATTTCATAAAAGCTTTAATTTGTTAAAATATTTAAAATATGTTAAAAAGTTCTGCTTTTCCAAGGAGTAAAAATGTGCTAAAAAAATCTGCAGTAAGCGTATTTAAAAAAATTTAATTTTTCAACTCAATATGCTAAAATGGTAGCACTGATCAGAATCTACCCTGCAAATAAAATTGGACCACCTGATCCATTTTGATAAAATGGACTACTCCATGGACTGGTCCGATGTAATGCAAGCATGGACCATGTCATTGTTAAAAAGTGTTTGTAGTGAGACGACATGTCTTCGTTTTTTAACGACATGCTTTCGTTTTTAAACGACTTCAAAACTAATCATCTTGTGTACACCATGGAGTAGTTTTAAAACTACTCCTTAGTGGTCCAAAGGTGGGTTATATGGTCCTCTCCTAGGACATCGTAATGTTAAATAGACCACGTTTTTTCCATACGTTTGGGTTAGTTTTGGACTAGTCCTGGGCCCTATTCCACAAACCAACTTATCAACTTTTCACTTTGCACTTTGCAAATTTTTCGTCAATTTGCAAAACTTTTTGTTCCACAGAACTATTTAATTTGATAAGTGATAAGTTGAAATTGATAAGTGAAATTTGCAAAGTCTTTGCAATTTTTATATGCTCTTTTCAATTTCTGTCCCTTCTTGTGCAAAAAGCAAAGTTATTATTGCAAAGTGTAATTTGCAAAGACTTTGCAAATAATTATGCTGTTTCGTTCCACAAAAACTGTAAATTCTATTTTTGCAAAGCAAATTTTGATAAGTTTGTCAAAAATTTGCAAGGTAAACGATCTCTTTGCAAATTCATATTGTTATAGCTTGTGAAGCTACAATAGTGGAGACGTGGGCATAATAAGAAATTATAGGGCCCGAATTAATTTGTCGGGACTACAAAATTTTAATTGATTTAAGTTGATTTCTTTTTAAATAAAATTAAAGAAGAATTAGAGCACAATTAAAAGATTGCAAAGATTGGGCTTTTTTTAAAACTTCCTCCCAGGAAGCCTGTTTTAATAATTTACTAACCTTTAAAATGAAATGTTAAAGCTTTCTTGCAATAGTCCTATTCCTTTAATAATTCACATACTTTATAAAAATATTTTTTTTCTCTTATCGACTTCTAATAGCGTAAATATGTTGTATTTTTGTCTGCACTAGACCCGTGTAAAATATTATTAATTTATTTTTAGTGTAACAGCCCGCGCTTTGATCTTCAATTTTGTTAAATTTTGAATATAACAACAATAGCATTGTATTAAATTCAAAATGTTTTCAGTTTTAATTAATAAAAATTGATAGTAAATAAAATATTTAAATTTAAAAAATTAACTTTTCTAACATATGTATACTTAATTTTTAGGAGCTCTTGCGCTGGCTGAAGATGTGACTTCTTTTTACTTTTTTTTTGCAGTTTTTATTTGTTTTGACGTAAGACAAAAAAATATTGCTATTAGAACATGATTCGATAACTTTTTTTTTCTCATATATCAGTGACCCACTCTAATATACATACATATTATTAGGAATTATGAAATCTATACACTACTAGAATTTATTGTACCCTCATGTAACATATTTTTTTTAACTACCCTTTATTTAAGCCTAGATTACACTATCTCACAAGTCTTACGTATTCCATAATACATTGTGAGAAAGAAATCTAATGAGTTTTGCTGCGACTGTCAAAAAATCTAATGTAACATGACAGCTTGTGTTCATACCATCACACAAAGTATAAACACTTAAACATGAAATAAAATACAACCCTGATCCAATGAAAAGTATTATTGTTTAGAAATTTTTCAAAAAACGATGAAGTCGTATGGGATGTCAAACTTTTTTCTTAATACTTGTCATTTTCGTGACACATTGCATTCACACTATCACACTTTGTCATATTACTTGAGTTTTTGACATGTATTAATACAAAGTATAATAGTGTAATCTAGCCTTTAGCAATGAAGTAAATTTTGTGTATACATTTTTACAATTATAAGACACCAACAGAATGTGTATAGATATACCTAATACATTGTATGTATTATTTCTTTTAATAAGTTATTTCCATTATATAAACCATTTTAATTTTTCGAATGTGTAGCTTAAATTTTAAGCATAAATATGTGAACGAATGAAGGAATGAGAAAATTACAAGGATGCTTTATAAATTGAAATTTGATTCATTGAACACATTCGAAAATAAAATTGGTTTATATAACAAAAATAACTTTTAAAAAGAAATAATAAAAGAAAAATTATGCTATTTACAATAATTTTATAAAAAAAAAAACTTACTAGAAAATAAAACATCTTTTTTTGTCTTAAATAACGTAACACTGCAAGTATATTTTCCATTTTTACTTTTTAGCTCATTTTAATAATGCAAATGCAAAGTAAAAAGTGATAAGACAGAAATACAAAGATGATTAAATCCTTTGTGGAACACTTTGCAGATTCACTTTGCAAAAGAGCGCAAAGACTTTGCAAGAGAGCGCAAAGTATTTGCAAAGAGAGCAAAGTTTTTGCAAAGAAAGCAAAGTCTTTGCAAAAACTAGATAAGTGCAAAGTGAGATTTGCAAAGAATGTTGTGGAACAGAAACACTTATCACTTTGCCAAAAAATGCAATTTGATAAGTGCAAAGTCAAAAGTTGATAAGTTGTTTTGTGGAATAGGGCCCAGGTCCCTTGTGGACTACTCTTTACACGCGTGTTTGGACTGGTCCTATTATTTGCAGGGTACATACAAACTAACTGTAATCAAATTATCTTCAAAATTGCGACTTGTAATTTTCGCAAAAATTTTATATAGACAGCCGCCTAGCCAGCCTGCTTGCTGGGTGTTACAAACATAAGCAATAACGCATAATGCCCGCTATTGTGGTGTGGGTATAAAAACCAAGTGTTTTGTTTATTTTAAAAATCTATTGATATCAACAATTCTTTTGTACATAATTGCAATATAAGCAAATGGAAGGAAAAATAAAAAACAAATTCTTAAAAGAAGTTTAGGACGTTGAAATATTATTTATTTATTTACATACATACATCCAGGGACATACATAGATATAGGACTTTGAGGTTGCATTTGGTGGTACATTTCCTTAATTATTTTACTTAAGTAAAAAGTTATTTCAGCTTCTTTTAAATTTATAATAAAAACCTATTACTAATACTTATTTTATGCAATCTGAGACTACTAGCTCCGTGGCTTTGTTCTTAAAGGTCAATGTTAAAATACTCATATTTGAAAAAATTACATTTGATGTTTTTATATTATTTTTAAATTATAGCTGAGAACAATTCTAAGCTTTACTTATTTACATTGACTTAGGCCTGTTTTCACAACTTACGATAGCTAAAGGTAGGGTTTTATCGGCCGTATAAAAAGTGTTCCATTATTACAACTTTACTTTAACCTACCAGGTGGGATAAACCTTAATTTACTTTAGCGCTCACTTAAAGTTAAAGCAAAGTTTAAATAATGGAACACTTTATAAGACCGGTTAAAGTCTACTTTTAGCTATCTGTAAGTTGTGAAAACGGGCCTTAGACATATAATAGGAGTGTTCAAAACATGCAACGAGAGAGTAAATTTAAAATTTACAAAATATTTTTCCCTTTATCCAGAAAAAACTAGCAAATTGGCCATATCGACACAATTCAGATGTAAATTTAATTGTTTTAAACTTTTTGCCTAAGAATATTTTCCTTAAATCTTAGAAAAATAAATATGTTATATTATTGAAAAACTTTTAATACATATAGTCATCTTAAAGACCTAATAACCTATCTGCAAAAATTTCAAAATTGAGTTTTTTATGGATTTTTATTCCCTATATCATAACGCATATGTGTGCAAAATTTTGAACATATAATATTACAAATTTTTGTACCTAGAGGACCGTTACGCACAAAAAAAGAGAAAAATAAATCATCAACAATCACGATAAAAGTTTAATTTTGTTGCATAGTGTAATTTAAACAAACATTAAGTACTTGTTTTTGCTTAAACCAGTAAAAGAAATTACTACTGTAATTATTTAATGTATATAATATTCATGCGTAAAGAAATTTTAATTTATTCAAACTAATTAGTTCTGCAGATAGGTTATTTGGTTTCAGATTTTTACAATTCCAAAAAACCTAAGTGGCATAACATAAGCTGTGATTAGAAAAACAAAATTTTCTCAACCGATATATATTACTGGTTTCATTTTAATCAAAATGTGTAATTTTCGTTTTAATATCGTTAATAATTCCAATTTTATAACGTTTTTTCCCTCTCCTGTAAACTTTTGAAAACTGCAGATAGGTTATTTCGTCTTTTAGGTGACGATATACAAATTTTGAAAATTTTTGTTTTGTAAGTAAAAACATGAAACAGGTTAAATAAATCTTGCTTGTCAAAATTTTACTATCAGAAATTTTCAACATATTTAAAAAAAAACAAGTAAGAAAGTATAGTCGGTCAAGCCCGACCATATGATACCCTACACCACAGTATTTAAAAACACATCATGCTTATGTGTCCATATACATAAATATAGATTTATCTATGTTTATAAACTTTGAAAGTTTGTGAAAGGCAAAAATTGCCCCCTACCTCCCCTTGTGGTCCTATTTTTGAAAAACTGCATAGCTAATGTGTCCATATAGATATGGTTCTATCTATGTTTTAAATTTCATTGAAATCGGTTTGATAGTTTCTGAGAGGAAGAAATTTCCCCCTAACTTCCCTCGTGGTCCTACGATTCGGCCCATTTTCAATAGGCTTGGTCCTTGTGCCAATAAGAACCTATGACCCAAATTTCATCAAATTATCTCCAAAATTGTACTTTGCGCACAAGGTTACATGGACAGCCAGCCAGCCAGCCAGCCTAACAGCCAGCCAGACGGACATCGTTAGTTCGACTCAGAAAGTGATTCTAAGACGATCGGTATACTTTAAGGTGGGTCTAGGACCAATATTTTAAGGCGTTACATACATCAGCACAAATGCATAATACCCGATTTCAACGCACATAATGTAAAACACATACATAAGTAAAAAGTTCGTCGTATTTATGTCGCTTACGTCAATCATAATACCAATTTTTAAAAACGACTAGTTTTCGACTACGACAACAACACTCATAAGAAGCATAATTTTTTCGATTGTATTCTTAGTTCTTTTATGTGTTTGGAGGCTTCGAAAATTAAAAAGAACGTAAAATAATTTGCTAATGTGACTAAAACGCACATAATTCAATTTACTTTTGCCTTTAATGGCCGCTTATAAATGGAATATATGGGGAATATGTCTACATCGCTAAATAGGTTATTACGTAAATCCTTTATATTAAATTGACTTATAACGGCAGAAAAAACATGACAGACTATTACCCCCGTATTCATAAACGATTATTAAATTTAACAAACTTTTATTTGGGATAATTTTCATAGTAAAATTTTTCTTTAAACCTTTATTCAATTTTAAAGTTTTTTGTGAATACAGGCATAGTTAAATTATTAAATTTATTCGGATAAGCTGTTTTATTTATTTTGAAATATGTATAAATAAACGCGAAATTAAAATATGAAAAAGCTAAGTGAATCGTTGAAAAAATTAAGCTAAAATCTAGCTTGGAAAAAGCTAATATGGTCACACTGGTTATTAGCCAAGGAATAAAATCCTTAACCCCACGTCTCCATGCTCTTTCGATTAGAACATGACATGACCATAACGCCGGCAGAGCAACGGTATTAATTTGTTCATGTTCTTGTATGTGGCGAATAAGTGTTGATGTTCATGTTCTGATTGAACACAATTTTGTTTGTTGTGCGCAGGGTTTAAAATGCTATCGCCATATTAGCAAAAGCAGCCAAATTTTGACTTTTTCCTATTAAAAAAAAAATCAAAATTAAAAAGCCGACAAGTTCCACTGCTAAAAAAGCCCACACTTTTCAAAAGCAGCAGCAAAATAAACACACAAAATAATTGGCACTGGCTTTTTTCAGCTTTTGCTTTTTTAACAATTTGATGGAACTCAAAAAGCAACGGCAATTACTTTTATGTTGAAGAAAAAAATAGGTAGGAAAAAGAATGAAACAAACAGCTTCTGTCAAACAGCCGCCAAATCAAAAACCAATGCATGCTAATAGCCGCAAAATAGGAGATAAAAGCAGCAAAAAAGGTTGCAAAGGCACATGATTGCGAAAAAAAATACTCGACGACGACAAGTGATATTTTTCATGCAAAACAAACACAACAAGAATTTTTTATTTGTTTGGCGAGCAACAACAACATTACTACAACATTACTGAAGAAAGGCAAAAATTTATTTTTCCTCATCACCATGAAAAAAAACCATGTTGCTTGTACACTGATCAGTATTTTTTCGTTGTAATCTGCCTTTTTGCAGAGCTAATAGCGCTGCTCAGACTGCTTTTAGCACACACTTCAGCTGCTTTTCATTTTATTGAATCGGCTTTTTGTTATTACCAGCCAGAGAAGAATTTTTGTTCTTTGAATTTTAGATTTTTTTTTTGGTTTGTCTTTTTTTAACTAGCTCTTCTTTCAGGAAAAAGTAAAAAAGCAAAAGGCGAAATAATTTTTTTTAGCTTTTGCTTTTTATGTGGTTGTCCATTTTTGTCGCTGGCTGGTAAAAAAGCAGTTGTCAGAAAATAAAAATATACAAAATAGGAGATTTGCTTTTTTGCACAAACGAAAAACAAAACATTGGCTGTTGGAAAAAAAATTACAAATTTCAATAGCAGTGGCAAAAGCAAAAATAAAAAGCATTCAGCTGATGGATGCTTTTAAACCCTGGTTGTGCGTTTGGTTGTATACAGAAAATACATTGTATGGCCAACATCATGGCGCACATGGATGCTAAGACGAATGTTTAGGCAGCGATGGCAGCACATGGACGAAACATGAACAGTCTACACGAGTATAATTCATGAGCGACATGCTGTTCTTACCAAGTTAATGGAAGGTGGAGACGGGTAGTAAAATACATTCTTTTATATTTTTACTTCTTCAGAAACGTAAAAAAATACTGTTACTTTTTACTGATATTTTATTTCTCAAAAATAAAAGTTAAAATTTGACTTGTATTTTTTAAGTAAAAAAAAGCTATAATTTTACCGACGTTCTTTTGGTCAAATGTAACGAAGTTAAAAGCTTATCTTTAACATAAAGATAATCAAACAATTAATGTTGTTTCTCTTTTTTAATTGAAACATGTGCTGCATTAATTTTTTATAGTTTCCATGGTCAATTAGTTAATTGGACCATGCTAGTTCCGAAAAATGTATTATTAAATAAAAACTATAGTTCCTGTGAAAACACGAGAAAACCCCATTTAAAGTTTTAAACATATTTTGCTAATTATTTCATATGTATTTATGTTATTATGCATGCGCGTTAAACAAAACATAATTTTAAATTACATATGTTAAAGATTTTTTGTACCATTTAACTGATTTTTGGACATTAAAACCGAAAATTAATGTCAGTTATCTTGTTTTTTCGAAAAATGGAGTTATCTAGTTTTTCCGAAAAGTTTTTTTTTAAATTTATTTTAAAATTTTACGGAATTAAGGCAATTTAAGTAATGGTTTGTGGAAAAACATTAACTACTTGACTCAGCACTTTAATTTACCCGTTTTTTTACGAAAAAATGTAGTTAACCAGTATTTAAAAAATAAAAATAAATTCCTTTCATATATCAAAAACTAGCATTAATTCGCTACTTCATGAGCGTCTCCATTTCTTTCGTGGACATACATACTTATGTATGTTTCTGTAAGTTCATGTTTCTAGAATAAAAACGACCAGTTGTTAAACAAAAAAGTACCAAAAAGTTATTCTCATGCGCTCATGACATTGCATGTTTAATTTTATGTTTATAGGTACAATATTAACGAAAATTGGAAAAATACCAGTAAAAGAACAAAAAAGTACCAAAATGATTCTTCTTACATAGTCACATTCACTGAGGACTTTGCATGTTAAATTTTATGTTTTTGGTTCCAAAACTAAAGAACAAAAAAGTACCAAAAAATTCAGTCACAGGTTCTTATTCACTCAGGACGTTGCATATTAATTTTTTTGTTTATATGTGAAATATTAACTATAATTAAAGAAAGAAGGTAGTAAAACAAAAATCTAAAAAGGAATTCAGTTTCCCGTATTTCCTCATTTTTTGAACTTTTTTCTTCCCAATAAAGTATTAGAACTTGCAATGTTGCAGTTGGAACCCAAAATCTAACGTTCGAATTTCGAAAAAATACCGAATTCGTATTTGGACGTTTTAGATAAGTTTGGAACGTGATATAAATGTTTATTGGTTTAAAAGAAAGATGGGGTGACAAAAAAGTTCCAAAATACAGGTTTCACGCGTTTACCACCTAAAATGACCGATTTTCAAAAAAGTACCAGGCACCTGTCCGCTTATTTTTTTATTCGTTTTTACCCTTTTTACCCCCTTAACATTCGAATTCTTAAAAATCCCGTCTAAGTGGATCGATTTGGGGAGAGAAGAGGTTGTCCTGTCCAAATTTCAAGTTTTTGCTTCAGGCTGTGCGATGATGAATCAGTCAGTAACGTTAACAAAAACACTGTCCTTTTTTGCAACAGAAAAAAAATATTATTGGGTAAGTCGAAAGATTTTTCAAAGTTACTGTACCACATAGTGTACGGTAGATCTATATGGGTTAACTATTACTCGGAAAGATTTCGGGTGTTTCGCTGTCGTATTCTATAAGTCAATAACTTAAAAAATTATATACTATGCATATAAAGAATGCATATTATGTTCTTTAAATTCGAGGCAGTTCCAATTTTTAGGTTCAATATTTTGACCCAAAGAGCTTGTGACCCGAATTTGTTATATTTTGCTCTTTCTCTCTTTGTTTTCACAATAAAGTCGTTTTCGACTTCTAGTTTTTCTGTTTTTTAAGACACAATGGAGTTAGCTTGTTTTTTCAAAAAATGTATGCAGTTATCTAGTTTTTACATAAAATTGGAATTTTTCTGATTTTTGTTTTTTAAATAACTTTTAAATGAGAAACTATGTATATTAAAGTTTCGATCTGACAGATTGATAGTAAATGAAATACGCTTTCTGTTTTTGGTATTATCTCATTTCTCGCAAATGTTGAGTTAACTAGTTTTTCCAAACGGCCGCAAAATTTCTCTTTTTAACTAAAACAATACAAGTCAAATTTTAACTTTTATTTTTGACTGAACAAATATAATTCAAAACTGGTCAAAAAATAATAGTCACTTTTACGGTCCCTGATGGTGAAGTGCTCTCAAAATGTGGTGTAAAATGCAATTCGTTTAAGCGGAATTAATAGGAAATATTACACACAAATTAAAGAGCAAAAGCCTTAAGGCCGCAAAACATCAGTTCAAATCCACAGGACCATAGTTTGAAAACGAAGCTTAATCCTTTCAAGTCCTCTCGTCAGATTAATAAGAAAATCAAAGAAGAATTAAATGTGAAATTATCCAATAGATCCGTTAGAAACGACTGAATGAAGCAAACTTGTTTTGGCGTATTAGCCGAAAGTAGATGCTTCATTCTTAAAAGAATATTTAAAAGCGCCTTCATTTTGCAAAAACCCACAAAGAAAAAGCAATGGAGCGATTAGGATAAAGGTGAATCGCATTTGACCCGATGGTAGGATAGTTGTGCATCGCCCAAAGAACCAAGCTTTGAACATAAAGTACACACAAAAGACGGTGGTGGAAGTTTAATAGTTTGTGGTGCTTTTTTCAGGGAATGGCGTTGGTCGTTAGAATATAGGGAAAAAATGGACAGTTTTAGTATCCTTAGGCATCCTTAAGAACTCTATGGAACCCTTTCTATTTCAAAACATGCCAATAACCTGGACTTTTATGCATGATACCGACCTCAAATACTCATCAAAAATGTTTAAAAATGGGTTTCAAAGGAAAGTATTAATTAAGCCTTATCTTAATCCTATTTTTAAACTTTAAGGCTGGGTTTTTGAGATCTCAGTTAAACTAGGTTTAGTTAATCTGAAAATTTTTTGCAGACATAAACAAAAGGGGTGAGTTAATGTTTGATTTTATAACTACCAACAATCTTATTATCTGTAATATGGGTAACACGCCGACGTTCAGAAATAAAGATAGGCAGGCAGTGATAGATCTGACAATAGTGAACCGTGACGAGCAACTTTTTGTTGATTGGAGGGTGGCAACGGACTGTACATTTTCAGACCATAGTCGTATTACCTTCACATTGAATTTTGACCCACCTGGGGTTGCTCCATTTAGGAACCCGAGGGGGACAAAATGGGACTCCTTTAAGGAAAGAGTCCGAATTGGGTTGGCGCAAAGGGCCTTGGGCGACTTGCTGCCGACTGATCTGGAGGGTGTTGTGAACAAGTTCACTCATCTTCTAAGGGAAAGCTATGAGCAGTCCTGCCCGGTTACATTTCCGGGTAGGCGTAAACAGCCCAAATGGTGGACCAGGGAACTTCACGTTCAAAGGTCTACGGTTAGGAAACTGTTTAACAGAGCCAAGCTTACCAGAGCACCAGAGGATTGGAACAATCACAGGGTGCAGTTCAACAGGTATAAGGCGGATCTGAAGAGGGCTAAGCGACTATCATGGAGGCAGTTTTGTGCATCCATTGATAATGTCAACGAGTTGTCAAGATTCCGACGGATTTTATCCAAGGACCCTAAGGCCCTTGGTTACATCCAAAGGAATGACGGCTCATGGACTGAGTCTAGCTCTGAGACCCTAACCTTACTTATGGAGACGCACTTTCCCGGGTGCAGGGATACCGGAGGTACGGACGACGCTCAATGGGACGTGATGTCCATGGCATCGGATTATACTTCCACCTGCGTCGAGGAAATGGTCACAAAGGAGAAGCTAGCGTGGGCGGTCAATACTTTCGACATGATGGCATTTTTCCGGCCATGCTCTGCAACATTCCAGACGATGCATCATTTCTGCTGGTGAACATATTCAAGAAGTGCCTCAGTAGGAGATATCTGCCTAGGGGGTGGAGAGAGGTTAGGGTGATTTGTATACCCAAGGCTGGTAAAGCAGGCCACTCGAAACCGGGGGATTTTAGACCTAATAGTTTGTCTTCATTTTTGTTGAAGACTCTTGAGTGGCTAATAGATTTCTATCTCTATTGAGACCCGCCTTATTAGCAACGTTCAACATGCTTACCTGAAGGGTAAATCTGTTGAGAGCGCGTTACATGAGGTGGTGGGTTGTATTGAGCACGGTCTGAGGCATAAGGAATATACTCTCGCCGCGTTTCTGGATATAGAGGGAGCCTTTATTAACATTAGGATTGAGGCGATTAGGGATTCTTTGCTGGAGTTGGGAGTTGAGGACTTTCTGGTGGAGTGGATAATCTGCATGCTTGGCAGTAGGATTATAAACTCGAGCCTGGGGGATCATGTGATAAGGAGGAGGGTTACCAGGGGGACACCACAAGGGGGGGTTCTATCACCTCTATTGTGGTTGCTTGCGGTTAACGGGATTCTTGGCTCATTTGATTCCATGGGCAGGAAAGTTGATGCTAGGCGAACTCTCGGCATGTGCAAAGGATAGGGGACTGGGTGTTAACCCTGCGAAGACTGAGCTGGTGCTATTTACCAGAAGGTATAGGATAGAGGGATTTAGGGGGCCAGTGCTAGATGGCGTCGAGTTGCCTCTATCGGACGGGGCAAAGTACTTGGCTAACTTTCTGGACTGCAAACTATCTTGGAAGAGAAATACTCAGGAGAGGATGAGAAGTGGACTCAATGCATACTACACATGCAGGAACTCCATTGGTAAGAACTGGGGTCTTAGGCCTGATATGGTATACTGGATTTACACATCGGTTGTTAGGTTGTTAAACTTACATTTGGATGCACTGTTTGGTGGGGTGCGTTGGGAGTGGATAGATATAGGAAGATGCTCAGCAAGGTTGAAAGAAGTGCATCTCTTGGCATCACAGGCGCAAGGAGAAGCACTCCGCAGGCAGCGCTGGACATCCTACTATATCCATCCCATATTGAGCATTATGTGAGGAGTGTGGCAGCTAGGAACTTACTTAGACTTTACGAGTCTTCGTTAGTTAGACCTTGGCGGGATGATCACACGAGAATTTTGTACGAGATGGGTCTGCTTGATCAGGGTATTTTTCTCGAGGGAATTTCGGATCATAAGACAATGACCCTGGACTTCGGTGCAACACCACCAGTGGAGTTCCCGGATAGGGAAATTTGGAGTGGATCCAATGGACTGTTTGAGGGGTGGGCAGTATTTACGGATGGATCCAAGATGAAAACCGGCACTGGTGCCGGTGTATATATCGCGGACAACGAGGTGAGAAGGTCGTTCAGACTCCCCGATAAGTGCAGTGTCTTCCAGGCTGAGATCCTAGCGATCTGGAGGGCGACGGAGGTAATACTGGAACACATCGTGGGTGGTTCTGTGGTGACAATTTACGTCGATAGTCAGTCGGCGCTGAGGGCATTGACAAATTATACGGTGCGATCGTGCCTGGTCGCTCGGTGTAGGAATGGTGAACTCATGGAGGCATTCAATGTAAGGCTGTGTTGGGTACCTGGACACTGCATGGTTGATGGAAATGAGGTGGCTGACGAACTCGCGAGAGGGGGTTCAAATCTGGACTGAGCGGTAAGGGATAGGGGGGTTAAGCCCCCCCTATGTTACTACTATGGGTTGATACGGGAGAAATTCCGTAATAACGTTAACCGATCCTGGGGGGACAGAACAGATTGCAGGGTGTCCAGGGCACTATGGCCAAGATTGGACGCGGGGGCAACCAGGGTTCTACTGGTATAGGGTTCTTGACGGGTCATTGTCCTTTTAGGGCTTTTGCGGGCAGATGGGACAACGCCATACCGGACTTCTGCAGATTGTGCGATGATTCAGAGGAGCTGGAGACGATCGAGCATGTACTGTGCCATTGTCCCAGGATGCAGGGGCTCAGACAAAAATGGCTAGGAGATAGGTTTCACGACGAACTGGGGTGCATCGCTGGATGTAGTCCGGCGGATCTACTGGGGTTTGTCAGGGAAATAGTGCGGTTGTTTCTGTTGAGGGGACTGTAGAGGGGTCAATAGTTCTACGCGGGATCTTACAACCTACTAACTTTCTATCTTTCTTGATTCTATCCATCTTATACTTATTTTCTTTACTGTCTTCTCTTTTTTTTCTCTTATTGAAGGGATTCACAATGAACCATATTGGTCTCCTTCTTAACCTAACCTAACCTAATCTGAAAATTGATTTGTGCCGCCAATACCAAGTTTTAAAACAAAATGTTGCCGGAACAGCGCAGTCTTGCTTAAAATGTGGGTCTTTAATGATAGAACAAAAAATCAAATTTCACCGGAAAACCCGAGTTGCAGAGAACGTTAAACTAAGTTTAAACTTAATCCCCATCTCAAAACCCCGTCCTAAATGATGTAAAAACTAAAATTGCTCAACAAAATTTCCAAAATTTCGAAGAACTTTAGATGGGAGTCCGTGTTGCCAAAACTAATTGAGGAAAAAATACAAGATTTTGTTAAAAAAAAAAAAAATCTAAATAAATGCTAGAATTAATGCTAAAAAATGTATATAAAAAATAGAAAAATCTTCATTAAAGTAAGAGCCAAGCACATTTTTTATAATATGCTACATTTTGACCTTCAGCTTTTGCAACGAGGTGTGAACTTGCCTTTATCAATGGTTTGTCAGATAATCGACTGGTGCCACTGAACTATACACAGCACATAAGCCTAATACCGATTTTGCTGAACGTTGTAACAAAAAAAAAGGATGGTATTTAGTTCTGCCCGTAGAATTTTTGTGCTTTCTTGTTTCTACATGTTGCTCCATGGCACTAAATTTAGAAACCATATAGCATTTGCAGTATTTTCAACAGATTTTTTCATCTGTTTCTTTCGCCCATTCTTTTAACTTTAAGTGCTTTGTGAATCTTTTTTGAATAGGTTTTACTAATTTTTAGTTTTTTTCCTTTTTTAATTTTCCAGGGGTGTCATAGTATCCAAGTCGGTTATGCTTTTTGTCGGTTTTGTAAACCAATATTGGTTTAATTTAGTGTCATGAAAACAAGTCGGTTTTGTTGTTTTCGAATACAAATAAAACCGATATTCGAATTATCTGTTTTATGTTTTGGAGCATGTCTTTACGGCTTTAAATGCAATTATTGTTTGTTTTTAATAAAAAGAAAATTATAGAAAAGAAAATAAGAATGATAAAACAGTAAACATATGAAATAAATGCCGTCGTTATATTATTTGCATTTGTGTAATTTTATTGTTTTGTAAAAATATAAAGCGAATTTATTAAAAGTACAAAAAAAATTTATGTATATAGTTTGCGACGAAAGAGCAGCAAAGCTGCACAAAAATTCGGAAAAGTTGGCAAAAATCGCGAAAATTCGCGAAAATTTTTAATATTTCAAACAAGCCATTAAACAGGTTAAAAGTGCCTAAAACTATAAAGAATGACGAAAATTCTGTAAAAATTGTTAAATTAGCGGAAATTCGCAAAAATTTGCAAACATGGGCATGATAGCAACGTTTAATATTTATTAAAAATCGTTAAAGCTGTAAAGAACCATAAATATAAGAGGAAAAAACGCTTTTATCGCGAACATGGCTAAAATTCGCAAAGAATTGGAAACAAACCCTACAATTTATTTGAATTCGATAAATGGGTTTTAAAAAATAAAATATCAAAAAAATAGCATAAAAAAGTTCGCAAAAATAGCGAAAATTCGCGAACATTTTTAATATTTTAAACAAGCCATAAAATTTATGTAATAATAAATTGCTGTTGTTACAGATTTGCTGAAAAAGTGAGGGGAAGACTGTTGCAAATTTGCAGTAGGACACATGCAAAAAATTATATTTATTTTAACAATTTTGTTTACTTCCATCTATGCAAAAAATCTAACTGTGGAAAAAATAAAATAAAAAAATCAAGCTTTTAAGAACTATATGTATTTCCAATAAAAAACAAGAGCTGTAAGCTGCTTGGTTTGTTTTCAATAAAAATCCGATAATATTTTTTTCTGTGACACCTAAAACCGACACTAATTTAAGTTCGAACAAAAAACCGACAACATTAGATTTCATGACACCAACGTTTATTTCAGTTTATTTATGTATATACATAAATATATCCACATTAATGAGCATTTACATTGTTGCATTTTTTTAGATCAATTTCAATGTTAGAATCTTCCTTTTCTCTTTCTTTAATATTTGTATGAAACATTAATGGAAAATACAGTCAAATCCCGATAATTCGTACCCCGATAAATCGTAATTCCCGATAATTCGTAATAAACTGTCGGTCCCTTGAAAAAATCTCGTTAATTCGTAAAATTTCCATACATTTTGGTCCCCTCGATAATTCGTAATTTTTTTTCAAATAAAATCATCTTTACCTCTTATAAATCGTAATTGTTTGCTAACTACCACTTATAATTCGTAATAAAAACAACAAAAACATGTGTGTATTTATTTTCTTAAGATCAGTTTGTTACATGCATAATTTTTATGTATAATTTTTATATATTTTATTTTTAACAATTGTTTTTTATGTTTTTTTTATCGTTTTAGTAAATAAATTGAAAAACCCCGTTTATTCGTATTTATTTTATTTTAACCCCGTTAAATCGAAACCCTGCTAAATCGAAACCCCCTATAATTCGTAAGAAATGGCCGGTCCCTTGCGATTACGAATTATCGGGATTCTACTGTATTAAAATACCGCAAGAACTAAAAAATGCTTGAAACTTTTAAATATTGCTAGAAATATTTTCTGGATGCTAAATCAGTTTTTTTTTCATGCCAAATTACTTAAAAAATGTTAGATCTAGCATGAGAAATGCTAAATTGGCAAGACTGATGGGAATCCAAGAAGCACGGCATCAAAGTATATTTATACCAAGTACATGCAAGTCTACAACAAATCAACAACAAAAAAACAACATTAATTTTGTTTGTGTAAAAACATTTGATACTGTCAAACAGCAAAACATAAAGAAAACAAAAAAAAAAAAAAATCATGGCGCACTAAAATGTAAGCCCCCTTTCACACTCGGCAAGTTACTTGCGCAAGTTACTTGCCGACAACAACAAAGTCTGTAAGGAAAAAAAATTTGTACAGACTTTGTTGTTGTCGGCAAGTAACTTGCCGAGTGTGAAAGGGGGCTAAAAGCAAATTTTGACAGTATCGAAAATAAAACAACTGAACAGCTGATCACTTGCATGTACTTGTAATAAATATACTTTGCATGGTATTCTATTGGTTATAGATTCCAAGCCGTTCAAAACAATTAAATTTATTACGAAATGATTTTCTTAACTCTGAATAGTGTCGATATGGCCAACTTGCTAGTTTTTGCTGGATAAAGCGTTCATTTACTTTTTTATTTTTCTGAGTAATTGAGAGAAAAATTTTATTAATTTTAAATGAACTCTCACGTTGCATGTTTCTGCTAGTAAATGAACACACCTATTATATGTCTAAGGCCCGTTTTCACAACTTACCGATATCTAAAAGTAGACTTTAACCTGCCTTATAGAGTGTTCCATTATTTAAACTTTGCTTTAACTTTAAGTGAGCGCTAAAGTAAATTAAGGTTTATCCCACCTGGTAGGTTAAAGTAAAGTTGTAATAATGGAACACTTTTTATACGGCCGATAAAATCCTACCTTTAGCTATCGTAAGTTGTGAAAACAGGCCTAAGTCAATGTAAATAAGTAAAGCTTAGAATTGTTCTCAGCTATAATTTAAAAATAATATAAAAACATCAAATGTAATTTTTTCAAATATGAGTATTTTAACATTGACCTTTACCCTAGGTCTACACTAAAGATAAATATCTCAGCCAGTTGGCAATAACGTCGGCAGAATAACAAAGCAATATTTCTTATTGCTCATCTTATGTTAAAGGCATGGGAACACGCATTTATGTTAACTCATAATTTTAAAAAAATCAAGGAAGAAGGTGCAGTGTAAAAACTGGCGCTATCTTGCAAAAATTTTTTTTTATTGATATAAATTACAAAAAATTACTGTCTACATTTAAGATAACATAATTTTGACATGTACAGCAATATATGTCGCAATAATTATCTCTGGTATAGACGGGCAGTTAAGAACAAAGCCACGGAACTAGTAGTCTCAGATTGCACAAAGTATTAATAGGGTTTTATTATAAATTTAAAAGAAGCTGAAATAACTTTTTACTTAAGTAAAATAATTAAGGAAATGTACCACCAAATGCAACCTCAAATTCCTATATCTATGTATGTCCCTGGATGTATGTATGTAAATAAATAAATAATATTTCAACGTCCTAAACTTCTTTTAAGAAATTGTTTTTTATTTTCCCTTCCCTTTGCTTAAATTGTGATTACAAAAGAATTGTTGATATCAAAGATTTTTAAAATAAACAAAACACTTGGGTTTTGTACCCACACCACAATAGTGGAGCGGGCATTATGCGTTTGTGCTGATGTTTGTAACACCTTAATATATTGTTCCTAGTAGGCAGGCTGGCTGGGCGGCTGTCTATGTAAAATTTGTGCGGAAATTACAAGTCGCAATTTTGGAGATAATTTGATTTAATTTAGTATGTATGTATGTATGCAGATTCTGATCAGGGGTCTAATCATCGCATACGATATCGAGCGAAATTGATTGAAATTATTTATTTTGGTATCATGAAACTCGATATCGAATGAAATGTATTGAATTAGAAATTAAAGCATTTGATATCGAGTAACTCGACATTACATTTATCGAGTTTTCATTCGATACGTCAGTGTCTATCGTATGAAAAAAAATTCGAAAGTTTATTCGATACGATAGTATCGAATGCGGTGATTAGACCCCTGTACTACCATCTTAGCATATTGAGTTGGAAAATTGATTTGTTTAAATACGCTTACTGCAAATTTTTTTTTAGCATATTTTTACTCCTTGGAAAAGCAGAACTTTTTAACATATTTTAAATATTTTAACAAATTAAAGCTTTTATGAAATAGATATTAAAATTTCTTTTTTATTAAGCAGGCAACACTAGTTATAATTGTCACAATAGGTGTGATCCCGTACTCAACGTTGGGAGCCCACGGGCATAGATTACACCCACGGGATCCTAATCTTACCGTAAAGTGTTCCCGTTCTCAAAGTTTGATAACTTGGAGTCCACACGATCAATGTAATGCGTGGAATAGAAATGGGCACAAAATATCGATATATCAAAATATGGATATTAAAAAAAATAATCGATATATATCGCCGATATATCGTTATTTAAATACGACTATCGAATTCGATATTTTTTAAGGTCAGTCTTTATTAAAAACTCAAAATTTTAGCCGTTTTTCAAACAATATATTTTTTACTATTACCCTAGGTCTACACTAAATATCTCAGCCAGTTGGCAATAACGTCGGCAGAATAACAAAGCAATATGGCTTATTGCTAAGTCCCAATTCACACGTTGCATGTCTTATTGATCAGCTTGCTACTTTATAACGAGAGTGAAGAGAGGAAAATAAACGTTTCTCTCTCACTCTCTCTCGCCTATAAGGTAGCAAGCTGATCAATAAGACTTGCAACGTGTGAATTGGCACTAAGCTTATGTTAAAGGCATGGGAAAACGTATTTATGTTAACTCATAATTTGAAAAACATCAAGGAAGAATTTATTGATATAAATTCTTTCTTATTCGACTTTATTATTAAAATGTATATTAATTTGTTTAAGCTTGAGGTCTTTTTTATATAAAAATATTAATTTTACTTTAACAAAAATATTAATAAAATTTATATTTTTATATAAAAAAGAACTCAAACTTAAACAAATTAATATTAATTAAAATAATAAAGGTCGAATAAGAAAAAAATTATATTAATAAAAAAATTTTAATTTCAAAAGATTTTGTTATTCGTGCTTAATTCCCAGTTTTTATTCTTGACAATTAAGCACGAATAACAAAATCTTTTGAAATTAAAATTTTGTATTCCCAAAAATTGAAATTACTTCTTGATAAAACAGGCAAGTCCACGGCCTAAAAAACACTTAATGGACAACATCTTTTGTAAGTTGTTGTTGTTTTTATTTTGTTTTTCTTAACCTACTTACAACTACAATTAATGTTGAGAGAATTTCAACTAATTGTAGTGGGGAATGTAAGATGAGATAAACCCACTGTTGTTTATTGTTGATGTTTTTTGTTTTAACTTTGATATTATTACAAGTAGAACTGTTGCTATAATTCTTATACGTTTAACTGTTTTATTTGGATCTTTAGTTTTTCTAAAATCTTTATGGATGAAGTTTCCTGATGATCTGGCCTAAGCAACCAGTGAAATGCGCATAGGAATAGCTTATCCCATCAACAATAAATTTCAAGTGTTTTTGTCAAGAATAAAAACTGGGAATTAAGCACGAATAACAAAATCTTTTGAAATTAAAATTTTGTATTCCCAAAAATTGAAATTACTTTTTTAAATAATTTTTGTAATTTTATTTTAGTGTTTATTAAATTCATTAATTTAATTCTTTTACTACAATTATAATTTGCTACCATTTCATATTTATTTTATGCGGTTTTGGAACAATATGGGCCTGTTCGGAAATGCTTCACTGCGCTGCATCAGAAAAGCAAACTTTTTTAATGCCGATTAAAAATAATTTAAATTTTTTTTGTTGTGTGACTTATTTTTGTGGAGTATTTGACAATTTTTTGGTCCACATCTAATTCACTAATATATATTAAAGCATTTGAAATCACTGATGCAGCGCAGTAATGCCTTTCCGAACAGGCCCTATACTATGTGCCTATATATACATATTTGGAATAATAATAATAAGATTTGTGCATGTATATGTACTATATATAACATATTAATTTTTTTATTTGGTAATAGTTTCAGCGAAATACGTTCGATATATCGATATTTTTGAAATAATAAATATATTTTTCAATTTGCCCATCCCTAGCGTGGAACATCATAGAAGTATGTATCGAATTTGTTCGAAAGTGATAAAAAAGAAAATATGCTATATGGCATATGATTAAAATATTGCCTGTTTATTTGAAATTCTTTTTATTTACAATAAAATTAACAAATCAAAAATGTTCGGATCCAAAGATACCGATCATAAAAAAACGCATATTCTTCTCTTTGAAGCCCCGTAGCTTACGGAATGGGTGGTCGCTGGGGCGTGAAATTACAATTATGCCAAATAGAAAAAAATTAGCGGGTACCGTGCCAACATTTCAAACATTTTAAAAATAATAGACACCAAGGCGAATTCATACAAGGTGGTCTTATTTTGAAAACGTTTTACAACACTGTAAAATATTTTAACGTTGTGTCAAAAAATCAAACAAATATTTGATTTTGTTTTTATATTAAATTGTGTTTTTTGAAATGTTATAAATTAAAAAAGTTTTAAATTTCACAATTTTAATCGAATATTATAGAATTTAGTTAAGATTCCCCAGAACCAACAGCACGGTATACCATTTTGACACAAGGTTAGTAATCAGTAGGGATCTAAAAAATCGAAAATATGCGCATAAAACATGCACTAAAAATTCCAAAATATGCATTAAAAAAATAAAAATTTGCGCTAAAAACTTGACCATTTTCAATAAAAAAGCGTTTGTTTTTTTTATTTTATTTAAAATAAAAAATTCTTTTGTTGTTTTTATTGTATTGTTATTCAAAGGTAAAATATTTTTTAGAACTTACCCCCTGTTCATCGATTTCGAACGAAGACTTCGTTCGCTTAACTTTAACGTAAAACAAAAACAATATTTTATAATTTGTTTTTGTTTTAAATGTAAGTTATGCGAACGAAATCTTCGTTCGGAAATAGATGAACAGGCAGTTAATTTAAATAACTATGTACATCATTTAAATTGCATAGTCAAATAAATACTTTTTTATATTATCAAAAGTAAGCCTTTGTCTGTTAAAAAGCTTTTGTACATGGAAAATGATCTCACAACGTCAACCGAAGTTGAGGCATACTTCAAGGATGCCAATACATTTGGAGAATATTAATTTTCTAATTCAGATCCCACATTTGATTCTAGATCAAAAATATTTGAAATTTGTTTTATTTTTTGAAATCCTCTAATTTTATTCACCACAGGTGGAAAAGGGTATATATTAGTTTGTCATTCCGTTTGTAATTTCTACAATATTGATCTTAGACCCTATAAAGTATATATATTCTGGGTCCTTATGAGGAGAGAAGTTGATTTAACGATATCCGTCCGTCCGTCCATCCGTCCGCCCGTCTGTCCGTCTTACGTTTGATAATTGTTTTCCGGAGACTCCAGACATGATAGCGGCTACGTTGTTTTACATTTATGTCACATATAGTCCACCATTTCTTGCTATTGAAATTCAGCCAGATCGGTCCAACAATGGCTGAGATATGACCAAAAAACCACGAATGCCTCTAATTTTTCCAAAAAATCCCTTGTGGTTGTTGTATTTGTATTACTTTTTTCTGTATATCTGGAGAATGGCAAGAGCCAAAGCTTTAAAATTAGGTACAAACATTAAGGTTATAAGTACAAAATGTGGGCGGGATTGGAGAAGTAGGCGTGGTACCTCTCATACAAAAAGTATTAAAAATTGTATAAAAACCTGAATTTGTTGACTGTAATATGACCTATGGTTACGCCTTATATATCAGAAGATCGGAAATTTTTAATAGAAAATATTTTCTGAAAAACTTGGGAAAATCGGTTCAGATACGAAAAAGTTATGACCAAAATATTAATTTTTTTTTGAAAAATACCCATTTTCAGGAACCATAGATCTTCCCGAGTCCACGTTTTATAGCCAAAATAACTGGCAAATTTCTTCTTTAACACGTCGGTATATAAATATGGCAAATCGGTCAAGAAATAGCAGAGTTATGACCAAAATACTGAAATCCCAAAAATTACTCTTTTTTATAATTAAGATTGTTTTTTATACCCTTCACCGAAGGTCCTACACCCTATAAAGTATATATATTCTGGGTCCTTATGCAAAGCGAAGTTCAAATCCGGTTGTCGTCTCTTCTTCCTATCCCCTCACCCCCCTTCGCATTTGTTTACATATACTAGCATAATGCCCAATATGATTTTCGTTATCACCCTTCTTTTTTATTTCATAATAAAAAATATTTACCAGTTATCGCTTTTTAAATTTCATTTATAATGAAGTTGTAAGTATTGTTAATATGTATGTATATGTATATGTAAAAATTATTTAGTTGCTCTCTATTCTACTCGCACAATGGTGAAGGGTATATAAGATTCGGCACAGCGGAATATAGCACTCTTACTTTTTTGAAGGGTTGTTTTATACAATTTGGAAATTTTTCGAAGAACTTTTTTTTATAATATGGAAATTTAAAAAAAATATATCACTCAAAAATTTTAAAATATGCAAAAATATGCATTTAAAACCAAAATATGCATTTTCACCAAAATATGCAACATTTTAACGCAAATTTTATGATTCGGAAAGATAATTGGTCGACATCGGTTTTAGACTATCGACAAAAAACATGCATTTGCATGGAAATCGCATCCCTAGTAATCAGCTGTTGCTTACGAAGCAAGATAAGTTCACCTGGTGTAAATTCGCCTTGATAGACACTAATATACATAGGTAGGTATTAGGGATGCCAATCGGAACTGGTTTTCGCAAATCTCGGGATTCGGGATTTTAAAATATCAAATCCCGGGATTTTTCGACATATATCGGGATTTTTGAACATTATATTAAAATTGTTATTCAAAACTAAATAAAATTATTTTAAACGTCAGATACAATTTCATACAAATTGTTGCTGAAGTTCTAGTTGAACCAATTTTTTTAAAAAACTTCCCTACAAGAACAATGACAGTCATTTGATGCATCATCTGATGGGCATTGCTGATGGGTTGATACATCAGAAGATTCTATCATTTTATTAAGGGCAACGAATTTGGTGCACCAGTGGAATGTTTTGTGCATTTCAAAAGACATTTTTTCCTTTTCTTCTTTAATTATTTTCTTCACTTCTCGTAAAAATTTCTTTATAAGTTTAAATTTACACGTTTCATCTTTTGATGCTCAACTTCTTTTCAATTCCCTTTTAAAGATGCCAACAAAATCACACGCAGCAATCGGTTTCAAGTTTTTTCGGTTCAAAACAACAACAATTTCATTAACAGCGAATCAAAGAGAAAAAGAAAAGAAAAAAAATTACATGCAGCCATTGCTGGCATATACCAACGAATAAAAACACAAAGCGTACTGACCGAGTACAGGCATCTCTGTACTTACCCCCTTTCTTCTTTCTTCTCTCAACTAAAAACATAAGAGTTGAGCATCAAAAGATGAAACGTGTGAAAGTAGACTTACTGTTGGGCACGCTTAATTTCAACTTTTTTGTTTCGTTTTCAATGACAGCATTAACAGAGTTAATCAAGTAGATTGTAAAGATCAGTATTTTGTTCCCTATGCTCTCAAGGAGGAATGTCATGATGAATTTCTTGTTATAAAAAAATGGTAAAACAAGAAAATTATGTTTATAATTTCGGGATAGTAATTTGCATATAATTTTTTATACATATCGCACCTTATCAACAAGAGGGTATCAACTCAAAATTTTTATTTTTTCACTTTTTGGTAAAAATCGACACGTAACATTCATATCTACCCGCTGTTTAAATACCGTGCTATTTTGTCTACTTTTTGGTAATGAAAAGTTTGGTTTAAAAATTCTTTTTCATATGCCTGTAATGTAAAATTAAAAACTGTTTTGCTTCTACTGAACTTTTTTAAATTTTGAGTTAATACCCTCTTGTTGATAAGGTGCGATATATGTATGTATATGTATGACCATTGAACAAACATACATACTTATTGTATTCATTTAATTTTCTGATCAAATTCTTAACAAAAAACTTAAATTGAAGATCACTTTACTCGCCTTTCACTATTTTATATTAATTGTTGATTTAAATAATTTAAATCGCTTTCTTTTTTTAAAGGATAAAACCAGACTCTACGAGTTATTTTAAGCAAACTAAAATGTATAAATCCGATTACACATTTATATGCAGATCAAAAACGGTTAGTTCCCTGATTATATGTAAAAATTTAAACTTAAACTGAGGCGAATACTCTTTAAATGAATTCGCCTTGACTCAATTTGATTGATGTTGGTTTCAGTGTTACCGCTATCGAATTTTAAAAAGTGGCTCAAAAAAAAAGTAAGCAGCATGGTGGAATTTGCTGTACGAGAAACATTCCATTAGTCTGAATTTACACGTTTCATCTTTTATTGCTGCACTTCTTTTCAATTCTCTTTTTAAGATGCCAATATAATCACACGCAGCAATCGGTTTCAACTTATTTCGGTTCAAAACAACAACAATTTTATTAACAGCGAATCAAAGAGAAAAGGAAAATAAAAAAATTACATGCAGCCATTGTTGTGCATATACCAACGAATAAAAACACAAAGCGTACTGACCGAGTACAGGCATCTCCGTTCTGACCCCTTTTGACCCAATTCACACGTTGCAAGTCTTATTGATCAGCTTGCTACTTTATAACGAGAGTGAAGAGAGGAAAATAAACGTTTCTCTCTCACTCTCACTCGCCTATAAGGTAACAAGCTGA
The DNA here is from genome assembly GCA_930367215.1 of Pollenia angustigena. NCBI lineage: Eukaryota > Metazoa > Arthropoda > Insecta > Diptera > Polleniidae > Pollenia > Pollenia angustigena. Next base: position 210,236,254 of record OV884059.1, on the reverse strand, counting down.
TCAATAAGACTTGCAACATGTGAATTGGCACTTTCTTCTCTCACCTAAAAAAATAAGAGTTGAGCATCAAAAGATGAAACATGTGAAGGCAGACTTATGAAATCTTAAAAGATACGTGTTCCCATGGTGGAATAATAATTATTTCATCATGTTTACTGTCCCTTTTTTAAAAGAAAATTAAAAGGAAGTACTTAATAGGTGCATAATTAAATGCCGATTGCTCCTTTGTGGTTTATTCAGTTTTGCGTTGTAGTGAAGAATTGCTTCTGGATGATTTTTTATTCCAGAGACAGATAACTGCTTTATTTTTCTCTGTAGCCCGTTTCTGTATTTCTCACATCGTAAAACTTTTCGCATGAAACGTGTGAATTGCAACAAAAATAGTGTGAAATGAAACAAAAAATGGTTTTTCTCACACAAGTGTTTCTGTATCTTTTTTTTTTGCGAGAATTATCTGTCATTTAAATAATTTTCCAGCAATTATTGGAAGGATGCGAGAAAAAGTGTTTCTATAACAATATTTTGCGAAAAGTTTCTTTCAACAACTGTCAAAATAAGCCACATTTGAAATTGGTGCGAGCAAAACAAAATGTAGATATTTCAAATTTAAAATATGTTTATATAATATTTTTTTAAATAAATAAAAAAAAAAAAGGAATATAAATGATGAATGCATAATTTATATGATGAAAAAACAATTGTTATATATTTTTAAATTAAATTTTTTTAAGCCTTTTCTTGTTTTGGTTTTAATCAGTGTTGCCAGATAAATTTGTTTCAAAATCGTCAATTTCCTGAGAAAAAAATAAGAAAGATTGTCTTTTTTGGTTTAAGAATCGTGCAATTTAAAATCAATTTTAAACAAATTTGTTTCGACTTTTATTATAAAATAATCAAACAAAAACATAGTTAAAGTTCACGGGTATTTAATAATTTCATTAAATTTATATATTTATTTTGATAAGTGCCAATTCACACGTTGCAAGTCTTATTGATCAGCTTGCTACATTATAGGCGAGAGAGAGTGAGAGAGAAACGTTTATTTTCCTCTCTTCACTCTCGTTATAAAGTAGCAAGCTGATCAATAAGACTTGCAACGTGTGAATTGGGACTAAGCTGGAAGATTATTTTTTACAAAATTATTTTCTTTAATCCGATAACAATTTAAAATTGTTATTTTCCCCTGGAGAAGTTACACAAAGGCATGAAAATATCGTTTTAAACAAAAAATAAAATAAATATTTTTACAAAAGCAAAAAGAAACCAAGCTTAATAAAATAAACATATATCCTTTTTTAAAATAGATATATACATATTTACAAAAACCGAAATGAAAATGGAAAATTTTCTGGGTTTTTATGGAATTGATAGTGACAACGTTGTTTTATATTTATATCGTATGTAGTCCGAAATAGTATATTATTGAAATTAACCTATATCGGTTTACAAATGGCTGAGATATAAATCTTTAATTTACCTATTCCTATAATCTTTTTCTTTTTTACCTGAAATAGACTTAGTAGAATACCTGGTAGTTAAAATTAAAAAAATCGGTTCATAAACAAACGGGTTAAAGACCCAGTAAAATCTTCGCCTACAAAATAATGTTAAGTAATCAGAAACACATAAAAGCCATACATACAATTCTACTGAAAAACTAATGAATCTTACAAGGGTTGTGCCAAAATGAAAAAATTCAAAAGGAAGTAATTTTTTTATCTAAATACATCCAGAAAAAAGTAGTTATCGGAGTTCTTATGGAAGAAAGCTACTAAATAACGAGTGAAAGAAGCTATCCAGTTTGAAAAAGTTTTTACTGGGAGACAATTAAATTTCTTTCTTGCCGGAATAATGGTTTAAGCACAAAAGTGTACATATAAGATAAGAATATCAAATATCAATCATATTTTGTATATGTATATATTACTTTCCCTCGAAATTTTGCTTTTGCCGATACATTCACCCCTATCGCGAATGTTATGGGAATATGTAATATGGGAGCAAACCTATATTCCCATCCCCAACAAATCGGTATCGCAAATATTTTGGGAGTAAACATTTCTATTGTGAATTATTTGTCAGTGCTTTATAAATAAAAGTCCCTATTGTGAATAACTTGTCAGTGCTTGTATTGTGAAATAAAAATATACAATATAAAATACTAATAAAAATTTAATAAAATTAATAATTAATAGAATATATCTTCATTTTCTTTATTTACACTCCTTCAATAAAAGAAAAAAATAATTTTATTTAGTCCTACTTTAGAATACAAATTAAAATTTACATTTTCCCTTCTCGTTCACATTAACACTTGTTGGGAATTTATTTAGTTAAAATACTCGCGGGAGTAAACATTGGCGATGCCAAATTTTTAAGGTTTGGGAATTCATTCCCAAAAAATTTGTTATGGGAATCATTCACAATACAAAATAAAAAATATGGGAATATTTTCATGGGAGTAGTTGTTTGCGATAGGGGTGATTTTTTAGGCAAGAGACAAACAATTTCGAGGACAATTTTCACAATAGGGATAAATATAAAAATGTAACCCTTGTTTCTAAAGATATCTTTTTTTCTAATAAACAAACATATAAAAATATTTACAATTATCTTATTTCGAAGATTAAGGGGCTTATCGTGTAAAACGCAACGCCAACAATATCATTAAAAGCAAAAACAAAAATATTTTATACATTTGTTGTTGCTTTCTACAGACAACCATATTATTTTTTTTTTTAAATTTTCAACGCCACAAAATAGAAGTGTTTGATATTTTAAAATTCAATATGAATTTCTATAGAAAGTAACGACAAAATGATAAAATATTTTTAATTTTGTTTTTGCTTTCGTCACTTTTTTAGAAAATATCATCCAAACGTCACTTTGTTAATATCGGAACAAAAAATCGTCAAGATGACGATAACTCGTCCATTCTGGCAGCCCTCCCTACAAGAAATGAATAAGCGAGTAGTCACATTTTTCATTTTGGTGTTAAGGAAATGATAGAAAGAAATGACCGAATGTGACCGAGAACTTTATTTCGGTCCTTTCTTTCTATCATTTTCTTAACACCAAAATGAAAAATGTGACTACTCGCTCATTCTATTCTTGTAGGGCTGTTTTTATTATACCCTGCAAATAAAATTGGACCACCTGACCCATTTTGATAAAATGGACTACTCCATGGACTAGTCCGATGTAATGCAAGCATGGACCATGCCATTGTTAAAAAGTGTTTGTAGTGAGACGACATGTCTTCGTTTTTTAACGACATGCTTTCGTGTTTAAACGACTTCAAAACTAATCCTCTTGAGTATACCATGGAGTAGTTTTAAAACTACTCCTTACTGGTCCAAAGGTGGGTTATATACCATGGAGTAGTTTTAAAACTACTCCTTAGTGGTCCAAAGGTGGGTTATATGGTCCTCTCCTAGGACATCGTAATGTTAAATAGACCAGGTTTTTTCCATACGTTTGGGTTACTTGTGGACTAGTCCTGGTCCCTTGTGGACTACTCTTTACACGCGTGTTTGGACTGGTCCTATTATTTGCAGGGTATTTACTAGCTGACCCGACAGACGTTGTCCTGTCCAAATTAGAAACAAATTTTGTGTTCGATTTTTAAAATCCGTTAAAAAAAGGAAAAAAGTATTTTTAAATTAAAATTTTATTCATATACACAGAAAAAATTATCCACAAAATATTTTCAAATAAACTGTTGTTTTAAATTGTTCTTTACTATCTATAAATATTTTGTTTTTAGCAGCAATTGATCATTTTCAACGCATCATTGTTGGAAATTAAAATATGCTTGCTGCTTGTGCATTATAATTCGTAAAAATTAAATATATTTGTTTTGGTAAATATTTATATTTACAAAAAATTTTTTGGATAAAATATTGGAAAATGTTTTACTGAATTTACGAATTTCTTCATAGGACCTAAATTAAACAAAAAATTGTTTGATTGTGCGAATTTCTTTACTGAAATCGATTTTCAGTTTATTCTGTGTAGATTTGGGGTATGTTTGATTTACATTTGATTTGAAAATACATACATATGTATGTGCTGTGAATCTTATAGTATTCTTTTTACATTTTAATTGATAGATCAATATTCAGGTAACCAGTAAAAAAAAAAAAATAAAACTTATTCGATTGCTTTGCAAGGATATGTTCATTGCAATGCTTTGTGATATACCACATTTTTTGTTTGGTTGTCTGGTGCGTAAACAAATAATGCTAATGGACTTCCGACGCGGGAACAGGCGACATATAATTGACCATGCGAGAAGCATGGATTCTCAAGGTTAATGCCGCAAACACGCAATGACTGCCCTTGAGATTTGTTGATTGTCATTGCATATGCAAGCCTTACTGGAAACTGCAAGCGCTTCAAATGGAATGGCATGTCGGTTGAAATCATTGGGATCCGAGGTATCAAAACATTTTCTCCTTTGTACTTTCCTTTAAGTATTGTTGCTTCGATGACGTTATTCATCAACTTTTTATCGTAAGTCGGGTGCCATTACAAAGACGTGGTTGGTTTATATTTCGTAACATTATGATTACCGATCCAACTTTTAGTCGGAGAATATGAGGCGGTAATCCGGGTAATTCCAGGGAGTTTAAAAATTCGATTGGATAGTTGACGACATCGTTCTGAGAAGAAACGGAATCCACCGATTTGTACATCTTCAATTCGCCAGCGATTTCACTTTGAATCTTAAAATTCAATTCGTCGACATCAACGTTTTTCGCAGCCAATATAGCACGTTCGCTCAACCAATCATGATTTCTGTAATTTTGTGTAATGTTTGGAAACACCTTTCGGATGAGTTCGGACTTTAATTCGGTGAACTGGCAGAAATCGACGGGAAATTGAATACAGCCGGTCGAAATATCCACCGGGATTTTGCCGTTTCCTATGTCCAGCAATTGTTTGGAAAATACGTCTCGAGATTAATCGTTCTGCAGCTCGACACGCATGTTCAGAGTCAGTTTGAGTTTCCTGACGTATTTCCACAAAGCAGACGACTTCAAACATGCATTAAGTTCATCGGCTGGCGTTGATCGTGGTATCACTGGCAGCGTTTGCCGAAAATCACCTGCCAACAGAATCATCGCACCTCCAAATCGGCTTCGATTGTTTCGTAAATCTTGCAACGTTTTGTCTAATGCCTCCAAAGATTTTTTATGCGCCATTGTACATTCATCCCAAACGATCAGTTTGCTTTGCTGCAAAACTTTGGCCATCGAACTGTTCTTCGATATGTTGCATGTTGGATTTTCATTGGTTTGCATATAAATTTAAAATTAAAAAGAAAGTCCAACTGTTAAATTAAAAAATTTAAATATCATTAGCATTTTCTTAAACTTACAGAAAACTTAAATTGGATTGCTGCGAATATTTGAAAGAGAAATTAGCCAAATCGGTGCAACTGTTTTCCGATTTTAGATGAAACGAAAAAAGTGGGCGTAAAAGCAGGCGTGGCAAATTTTTTTTCGATGAAAACTTAAAATGGATTACTACTAACATTTGAAAGAAAAATAAGTCAAATCGATGGAGCCGTTTTCTGATTTTAGGTAAATCGAAAAAAGTGGGCGTGAAAGTGGGCGGGGAACAATTTTCTTTCCGTGTAAACCTAAGTTGGACCATGGCGATCACGTTAAAGAAAAAATCGTCCAAATCGGTCAAGCCATCCTCAAGTTATGTGCTTAATAGAAAAAGTGGGCGTAAAAGTAGGCGTGGTAAATTTTTCTTTCGATGGAAACTTAAAATGCATTGATACGAACATTTGAAAGAAAAATTAGTCAAATCGATGGAGCCGTTTTCTGATTTTAGGTAAATCGAAAAAAGTGGGCGTGAAAGTGGGCGTGGCAAAATTTTCTTTCCGTAAAAACCTAAGTTGGACCATGACGATCATTAGACAAAAAACTGTCCAAATCGGTCCAGCCGTTCTCAACTGATGCAATTACCAACGAACAACATTGATTTTTATTTATATAGATTTCTTTTGTTGACGTTTCGCTTTTATTTGACACTTAATTACTGGAAATATTCCAGTATAAACAGAATTTGTTGTGTCTGTTTTCGCATTCAAATACAGAAACACTTTTATCTCATAAATCGAGAAACGATGGAATTTTTTGTTTCACACTTCATGAAAGAAATTTTACGATGCGAGAAATACAGAAACGAGCTACTGGTACATTAGAACAATAACATCCTAAATGCAATTTCGCTGGAGAGGATTTCTTTTTTCGGATGTTTTCTAGATGAACACCTATTCCGAAGTTATTTTGTAATTGACTATTTCATTCTCAATATTTTAAGCTGCTAAATTTTAAACAAGTCCCTAAAGCATTGCGCTACGTAACCATGTTTTTATTCTAAGCAACTTCAAAACTAGTAAATAGAAAGGCTAATTGTCACTGGTAAATGTGTGGCTTGATATTCGTGTCGATTTTGGATTTTATCTTTTGTAAAAGAACTGGATTAACGAATATTAAGTTTGCTATTAAAAATATCTTGTAAATTTAAGAAATTTTTGTTTCAACCTTTTGCAACTATACTTTTTTTTAATTTAGTACAAACTTTTTAAGAATTCATCTTTCAACTTATGAAAATATTAATTTAAAATGTTTTCCATAATAATCAAAATAATTTTCTAACTGCCAATTTCACCAAGTTTAGTTATAATTAACTATCAGTTGTAACTGTCAAAAACAAATTGTTAACTGGAACTTAAAGTAATAGTTAGTTTTTAGTGAACTTTGTTCAAAAAAAAAAAATATAAAAAATTATTTTGTATTTTACTAAAGCATTTCTATCGTACATTGTACGCAAGATTTTTTTAGTGCGAAATTACGAACGATTTCATGCAATGTATGACAGTTTTTTGAGAGTATTTATAGATGTCCTGTTGATATCGGACCAACATTTCAAATACTTACATACATATATGCCAAAAAAACCAATGTAACCAAGAAATAATTTTAAATTAAACGAGGGGGAAAATTACGGCATACGATATCGATCGAATTTTCCATTTAAATTGTTTTGTAATTTCGATCGATATCGAATGCCAAAATTTGCCCTCTGATATGAAGCTTAAAAAAATACCCACGATAAAGTGGCAACACTGCTTCTATCTCTTCTTTATGGTGCCCACAGACGAGACAACATTATTTGAAACATGGACATGTTTCAATTTATATTGATACGCGTGTGATAACGTTTCTGGTTGAAATTCGTGTTACCTTTTTGGTTTCTCAAATACAAATTTTTTTGATATTTTTCATGTTTCCAAACACAATAAAGGTTTTCATGATATCACTTAAAAGTCTCGCAATCTGTGCAAACTCTGCATTTTTGTGCCCTCGCTAATGAACTGTAAAAAATTGTATGCGAATCCACAAACTTCGTAAATTTTCCCAACAATTTTGACCCGTAAGCTTGTGCTTATAAATTTTGCAGATTTTTTAAAAGCTTTCTGTCGTTTTCAATGAAAAGTTCAAGTGCTTAAAAATGACAAAAATAAATTCTTGCAATAATTTTACCAAATTTGTCTTTTTATGTGTTTTTAATAACAAATTTTCAACTTTTGTTTTTATTTTTTTTGTATTAACATTCATTGTTTAAAATTACACAAAAATAAAACAGGTATTCATGAAACGAGCCTCTCAAGTTTGCCCATTTGCACAAATGTTTCATCGTGTGTAGTTTTCAAATTTATGAGACATAAAATGTGATAGGTATACAAAAAAGTAGTACCACATGTTTCGACTAATGTTGCGTTTGTGGATAGCATTAGAAATTCCTTAAAATTATCCAGAATCATAAAAAACAAGTATTTTATTTAAATGGTTTTAACACCCCGTCCACAACAGACATGGAATGCTCAACATTAAAACTTAAAATCTGTTAGTGTTAAGTATAGACTTATCATGCTAAGTTTGGTTCATGTTTTAACACAGTTGTTAAAAAGCGTCATTTAATCAAAACTTGTATAACATGAAATTACTTTTAAACTTGACAGATGTTATTTTACTTCTTTCATTTCTTCATTCGGCAAATCTGAAGCCAAATTATCGCATTCGATATCGATTGTAATTACAAAATAATTTCATTGGAAATTTCAACCGACATCGAATGCCGTAATTAGGCCACCACCATTGGGATGTAATATAATTTAATATGAAGTCCTTTGGGTCGATTACGGATGACGGCTGAACTGAAGTTGAGTTGCCAGCAGCGAAATCAGGCAACGCCGCTCACGTTTCTATATAAAAAAAAAAAAAATTTGTATATTTAAACATGAGCGGCGTTTCCTAATTTCGCTGCCGGCAACTTAACTTCAGTGGTTACTATCCGTAATCGACCCATTTACATCATGTTTCAACAGTAACTCATGTCTGTTGTGGACGGGGTTATTAGATTGTATTTTTTGTTCCACAATAGTTTCTACAGTCTATTTTTACATTTATACTTTTGTTTAATTTACATTAATATGATGGGTTAAGCATAACATGGAGATAGTTTCTTAAACATAAATTTGCTTAACAGATAAATATAAAGGAAAATACGACCAAATAAAAAGGTTTTTATAAATAATTAAATTAAAAATAAATTTAATACTTTAATAAAAAAAAAAAAAAATACTATACAATTAAGCAAGCTAAAAACGACTTAAGAACAGTTAAAAAAAAAAAACAACAGCAAATAGGAATTACATAAATATATATTTGTTAATCTTAAAAAAATTGAAGGCATTTACAGTAATAGAATTTCTTTTGTTTAACAAAGTTTATAACGAAAAAGAAAATATAGGGATAAAACTGTTAACACGATTTCCAAAAATTTATTAAGCAACTTGAATTAGTTTTTCGTTATGGTTAAAAAGCTTAAAATTTTTATCATTTTTAGCTTCTAATAATTTTGGCATATCTTTTTTTACTTTTCTTTGAAACAAAAAATAATAAATAACAAAATAGTTGCGTAAATAATTTAGTTTACATTGAAACTTAAAACTATTTAATTAATTTGTTGTTGTTAATCTTTTTCTTGACTTTGCAATAAGGCTTTAATCTCCTGAAATTTATGCATATAATCCACACTACTTTCACTTATAACCGAAAGATTTGAAGAAGAATCCTGTAAAGAAATTCAAGTTATTCCAGAACTTTTATTAAAAAATAATGTTAATCTCTAACTGACCAGCATATCACGACTAGAATTAATTTCATCTAGATGACCCAACAGACTGGTTAAAGAAAAATCATTTATATTATCATCAAGCCATTTCGAATTGGATGAAGTTTCCCTTAAGAGATGCATAGGAGTCAAACCATTTAAAAAGCTGGTGTCTGTAAGTAAAAAGATAAGACAAAAAATTAAAAATAACAAAGAAAGAAGAAAACCTACTTGAACTTTCATCGAATGCACTGTCCACTGATGATATGCCTGAGGATAATCCATCAATTTTATCATCATTTTGATACAGTAGATCTTTATGTTCTTGTTGATACTGGGATGTTGATGTTTGAGGCATTTCGTCGAATTCATTAAGTGTTAAAGAATTTAAAAATGTTGCATTATGATTTCGTGGATTTTGATCGGATGTCGTTGTAGTGGTGATTGTAGTGGCTGTTGTCGTTTGTGGCCTATATTTATCAGCCTGATTCCAAGGCACTTCTTTATAATTTGTTGCAGTTACATTTGAAGTCAACGTCGCAGAGGTATTGGGTGTAAGAGTTTGTGTTGAATTAGTTTGTAAATGACCCGTTGGGTTTACACTTCCATTACTTGGAAGCAATAGTCTTTGCACGAGAACTTGTCGTGACATTTTTTGACGAGTAAGCTTTAATTAAAAATATATATAAGATATTCTAAAATGTACTTAATTCTCAAATTTAAATTTAATAAACATTTTAAGGGTATTCATTTCAGTTTTTTTATTTGTTGGAAAAATGGAAAAGTGGAAAAATGTAATTTTTGTTACAACAACCACAAGAAAAAAAATTCCACCAAAAGTTACATTTTTATCAGACTATAACCAAGTGTAAAAAAGTCAGGATAAAAAGTTGTAATTTTCCGCTTTAAACGTCAAACGAAATGATGTTGCCATTCATAAAAAATTGCTAATTTTTAATACAAAGTACGAAAAATTGCATCTCTTTTTATAAACTCTTGAATTGTACAACTCTGATTTTAAAAATTGTTTTTTATAGTTACAACATTTCATAGATAACTTCTTTTTCATTTAATCTTTCAAAAAAAAAAATTCATATTAAGTATGTGTTTAATGAAAAAAGTTATTAAAAAAGATTAAAAAAAAGAAATGGGGTCAAAAAAATTGACAGAAGCTGAAGTTAATAAAATACTCGACTTTTTGGCAGACAATCGCCATTTTGAGTTACTTTTTGTAGTCGAATATTATGATGAAAATAACACCAATCACTTCGTTTTAAATTTAATAATCAATTAATTCACTTTTAACACTTTTGTTCGGCATCTTGGAAAATATCAATTACTTCCACGAATTATTTGACAGATTTTTTTGACAGTTTGTAAAAAAAAAAAAAACCCATTAACGTCAATAAGAGTGTAATTTTTCTTTTTTCCATTTTTCCAACCAAAAAAAAAAAATTGAAATGAATACCCTTTTTTAAAATTTTTTTTTTTAAACTGTGCAGGTATGTGATGAAAATCCAGCGATGTTAACACGATCGTTTTGAAAACGTGTGATTAGTTTTGAACAATTTTAAAATCAATTTCTGAGTCATACATGCCCAATTATGAATAAAAATTCCACGGGAGTTTTCTCCCTTCTCCTATTTTTCCTTTGTAAATTCAATTGAAATAGGAAAAAACTCCTGGGGAATTTTTATTCATAATCGTGATATTAATTTTTTGATCAAAATACAGTTTAATTAACATATACAATATATATATATGTATATACAGTGAGCAAAAAAAAAAAAAAAAAGAACTTGTACACTTGTTAAATTAAAATAAAAACACAGAGATTAAAGTAAGCCATAAGGAAGGGGAAGCACTCAATTTACGAATCCAAGTGCAGACAGATTTACGTCCATCACTTTCAAATATGTATTTGGAAGTGATGGACGTAAATCTGTACAGGGAAAGTAAGGGGAAGCACTTAATCCACGAAATATTTTTCATACTGTTAAGCACGGTGGCGGCAATGTTATGGTTTGGGGGTGTATAAGTGCTAATGAAGTAGATAACCTTGTGTGTACAGACTATTTAAATATCCTGAAAAATAAATAAATGGGTAAAGGGAATGATTTTGTTTTCACGCAAGATAATGAACCAGAGCATTCGGCCATTATCGTAAGGCAATGGTTGCTTTATAGCACAAAAAAAGTTTTGCCTCATCCTCCCCAGAGCCCGCATTTAGATCCGATTGAGCATTTGTAGGTTAGGTTAGGTTTTATGGGCAGCTATCAACAGACAGCTCCCTTGGGTATTTTTCTCTAATACCCCGCAACCCAGGGCATTGGCAGAGAAAGTGAAGCATGGTCTCCTCCTCCTCCTCATCCTGACAACTTCTGCAGTAGTCGTTCAATTCTAGACCCATTCTTTCAGCATGAGTTCCCACCGGCCAGTGCCCAGTCACAACCGATACAACTCTACTAATCTGGTCCCTTTCGAACCTAAGTAGAGAGCTAGTTCTCCGTTCATCATAACCAGGCCATAATGGTCTGGATATCGAGCAGGTGGACTCACTAGTCCACCGCATCTGCGCAACTCTTTAAGGCTCGCGCCTGATAAGTAATTTACAGTGAGCCATTGGAAGACCAACAAATTGATCGATGAATACGTCATCCATGCGACCACCTTGTTTGGCCAGCCCATCTGCAAATCTTTAAGGCTCGCGCCTGATAAGTAATTTACAGTGAGCCATCGGAAGATCAACAAATTAATCGATGAATACGTCATCCATGCGACCACCTTGTTTGGCCAGCCCATCTGCCACTTGATTACCCGGGCGCTCCTAGTGACCCGGTATCCATATTAGCGTTACCCTTGAATGTTTCGCAATCTCATTCAAAGACAGCCGACATTCTACAGTTAATCTAGATGTCGTATAGACACCCGCTAGGCAAGCAAGGGCAGCCTTGCTGTCAGTAAATATACGTATGTCTCCCGATATGCGATAAGGTCAATTTGCCGCCCACCTTATAGCGGAGATCTCCGTCTGCAGGCCACTACATCCATCCGGCAGACGAAAGGAATCTCTCGCATCCAGTTCCTCTATGTAAAAAACCTCCGCCAGCTCTTTCACCCCTCCTCGAACCACCAGTATAAACTCCCTAGGGTCAGTTCGTGGTGAGTACCCGACAGCGCATTGCCATGCGCCCTCCGTGTTACGAACCCCGCACCAGTGAAAGGCACCGGTGTGCAATAGTCCACACCATCAGGGACAGTCGACCATTTGATTATCCCGGCGTCTCCATAGTCACGGGCCGTGAGAGTAGATCGCATTGATCCCGTGATCATCAACGGGACAAGTCTATGTGCCTTCTCAAGCATTGCCCTGTGCCTGCTCTTATCCAACGCAGGCCACCATACAACTACCCCGTAATACAGAGTCGGCTTTACTACAGCCTCAAAGATCCAATTGACACACCACGGGCCCATGCCCCAGTTTCTGCCGACTGCACCCCTACCGCATATATGGCAACTATTGCCCTTTCCACTCTCATCCGGACATTTAGTCCCCATGAGAGCTTACTATCCAGAACCACGCCCAGATACTTGTCACTGTGAGAGATCTGAAGCTCGGTTCCATTTAACCTCGGAAGCCTAAAGTCCTCGGCCCTGTACTTTCTCGTAAAGAGTACCAGTTCCTTCTCGGACGGATTGACACCCAGCCCGCATGATGCGCTCCAGGTGCTGAGTATCCCCAGAGCAGCCTCCATACACTTAGACATTATGTTCAAATGTCTCCCCGTGATGGCTGCCGCAACATCATCAGCTTACACCACTGTTTTGATCCTCATGTTGTCCATCTTCGTCAACATGGTATTCATAGTCAAGTTCCACAATAGTGGGGATAGAACCCCCCTTGGGGAGTACCCCTGTTCACCAGTCTTTGAACACTGGTCTCACCTATCGTATAGCAAATGACCCTATTCCTGAGTAGATTGTCCACAAATCTACATATGCCAACTTCGATCCCCAGGCTCCTCATGGATGTCACAATAGAGTCCGGGTTGACATTGTTGAAGGCCCCCTCAATATCGAGAAAGGCCACGAGTGTGTGTATAGTTCCCACAAGAGAGTGAAGAGCCGTCTCAACAGATCTGCCCTTTGTGTAGGCATGTTGGGAGGCAGAGACTAAACTTCTTGGGATGGCCGTCCTAAGGTGTATATCAATAACTCCTTCAAGTCTTAAGAAGAAATAATGCAAGACTAATCGGTCTGTAGTCCTTCGGTTCAGTGTGAGAAGCCTAACCCCCTCTGGGTATAAAGACCACTCTACACAAGGTCCAACTTACCGGGAGATACGAACATCTAGCGCACCCCCTGTATATGGCCATCAGCCAGGGTATGATCAGGGTCGGATTCCTCTGCAGGTCCGCCTGAATTTACCATCCATACCCGGACATTTATATGGGCTGAAGCTATCGACAGCCCACTTGATCCTATCATAGTCCAAAGGAATGGAGATAGGAGTGGGTGTCGACTCCCACACCTGATCCCGCAAGCTCTCTTGGGAATTTCCAGGAAAGTGAGTGTCAATCATAGCCTCAAGTGTTTCCCGACTATTCGTAGTCCAACAACCATCCGATTTCCGGACATATGTAGGTTGGGACAACCGGGCTCGAAGCCATTATTTTACGTAAACGGTTCGTCTCAGAGGATCCCTCCACGCCGCTACAGAAGTTCCTCCAAGCGTTCCTTTTCGCCGATCTAACCAAGTTTCTAAACCTATTCAATGATGACTTGTAGTCCACCCAATTACCAAGGCGCTTAGCCACATTGAACAACCTACGACAGTCTTCTTGCCTGCGCAATTTCAGGATCCCACCATTTGTAGGCTCATATGAAAACAAAATTAAGAGATTACCACATATCCGGAAAATAATCCTTAAAAAACGCTCTCATGCTGGGTACAGACAGTGCAATCTACATGCAATATACATCAATGCAATCTCAAAATGACAAAGCATTTTGATGTTGATGCAATCTGGAATGAATGAAAATGAATTTAATTCACTAGTTATATTCCCCAAGAAGTTACAAAAAATCTAGTCCATTCGATGCCAAGAAGACTTCTTTCTGTTAAAGAAGATACAGGACACCATACAAAATACTGATAACCTAAATATTTTAATCTTTTTTAAAGTAACGTTAAGTTTTTTGTCCTGTACAACTTTTTTGTTTGTTTATGAGATTAAGCATATTTATGTTTTTGTTTTTTTTAACGTTAAAATATACAAAATGATAAAGAAGTTTTATTTAAATTAAAATATAAATCTTAAAATTTAATAAATGTGAAATAAAAGTTATAATATGGTTTTACTTTAATCTCTGTGTTTTCTTTTATTTTAATTAAACAAGTGTACAAGTTTTTTTTTTTTTGGCTCACTGTATATAAAAGAGTTGCGTGAGTGACTGACTGACTATCTCATTCATCATCGCCCAGCCCAAACCGCTAACCATAGAAACTTGAAATTTGGACTAGCGATTGATCACTCCCCAAACCGAACCACTAAGACGGTATTTTTCGAAATTGGAATGTTTAGGGGGTAAAAAAAGGTAAAAAAACGGGAGAATTCGGTAACCTTACATCTCCAAAACTAAAAGAGATGCAAAATTAATGTAATACTTATCGTTGTTTTTTAGAAAATAAGCGGACAGGTGTCTGGTACTTTTTTGAAATTCGGAAAGGAAAGAAAGAAAAAAAGGAAATACGGGAAATTTGATATTTTTTTTTAGCTTTTTGGTTCTACTGAAGTAGCGGGTTAAATGCTAGAATGCTTTAAACAAGTTTAAACCTAGAAAAATAAACTTTGGCATAAAAATATGTCCACGAAGAAAAAAGAGACGCTAACGAAGTAGCGGGTATATGATAGTTTAACATATATTAAATTTAAAAGAATAAAAGTACAGGGTGGGCCATAAGTCACTGAACATTTTATTTTTAATATAATTTTTTTATTTTGTTATTTTTCGGTATTAGAAACAACGTTTGGGAGATTTATTTGCCTTGTATACGATTGAGGAATCAACAAAATTGTTGAGATTTATTTCGCTAGTGAAAATTCAACAATTCAAACCCAAAAAAGTTTCGAAATTTTTTTTAACACCATCAGGAAATCTAGAACGCAATCTTGTCGCTCGTTTTCAGCCATTGGGATCTGTTAGTGACTTATCTCTGAAAAGAAGATCGCTGGCAGATAATATCTAAATAGTTCGAGAGAGCGTAAATAAGAACCCTGAAACATCGATTCTCAAACGTGCTACTCCGCTTTAAAGGAACTCTAAATGACACATGAAATTTTGCCGCAAGACTTCACGACCCGCTTTATATTTTGTGAAAAATTTATCGAATTATTAACAGATGTTCAGTGTCTTATGGCCCACCCTGCACATAAACAATAAGAGGAAAATGTATAACAAATCAATGTTTAAAGATAATGAAAACGATATTATCGGCTTTACATCGTTTTTAATCACATACCTGAATTTTTGTCAATTTTATTTAAAGGTTCTACTCACCGTTGTCAATTGCTTTACAGGATCTATTGATGTTCTTCGAACTGGTATCATGGGTTGTCTAAAAACGTTGCCGCTATTGCTTTCGCTAGTAGTAGCACAATTAACTCTACAATTGCTTAAGGATTTATTAGCAATAAAAGTACGAGTTGTCAAGTCCCTTTCGAACTATGTAAAATGAAAAGGTATTAAATATGTTAATACATACATTTAATGAATTTACCTTAACCTTAGCGGCATTATTGCGATCACATGTACAGGAACGTCTACGCATACGTTCACTCAAATTCGCTATTAATAAAAGTTGTTTAAGTTTATTACTCAAATCCGAAGTTTGCACAGAATTGTCCAATTTTTCTTTATCACAGGAAACGTTGTAAGCACAATTATTAGCTTGTTTCGAAGTACTACCCAGATTTTGTTTAGTAATCGTAAGCAATTGAGATTCGCTTTTAGACAGCTGTTTAGTTTTATTGTCTTTGTCATCGGGCATCCAATAATAGTCTAAGTGTAGTTTCGAATCATGACCAAAAACTACATACAAATCGCCGATTGTTATATCACCTGCAGTGGAAGAGGTCCAGCCACTTCGTATGCTTTGTATAACATCGTCATTGAGCAGGGGTTTAAAAACTGAACGTGATGTTTTGCTACCAATGGAACGTTTGGAACGTACAGCCGCTGTATTTAATTGTGGCATACAATTGACATTTATATTTTCTGAGGTGGTCGTCGTTAGGGAGGGTACTGGAGGCGGGGGAGGAGGCGGTGGGTTATGATTTTCTTGCATTGTTAGATATTCTTTACTATTGTTTATTTCATTTGAATCCGAAAGTAATTCATGTATTTCGTCACTCAATTCATCGCCACTACTTTCGTTTTTTGTTTGATGAAATGAATCGTTAAGTGAAGGAACATCTTCGACTGGGACCAATAAGTTTTCATAAGAACTTTCAATTTGTTTCACTTTTTTTGATTGCTCAGGTGATCGTTTGTCAGAACCACTTTCAGTGCGTAAACGTTTGTTTCCCGTTGTTGATATGTTAATATTACTGCTTGATGATTGTAGAGATGAGCTGGCATTATTCGTGACCGATGAACTACTTCTATCTGTATTTAAATGTTCGCTTTTGATTTTTATCCCCATACGTTCCTCATAGGCCGTTAAACATATGTTGACACTGCTCAAGTATTCAGTTATACTAAGTAAAGGTCTATGTATAGTAACACCCGGTTTAGGTAAAAAACATATTTCGCTATCTTGTACATTTAAATCGGTCAAGCTTGTAGCCAGATTTTGTGAGGAATATGATTCCTGTGTTGCAATAAGTTTTGCTTCCTCAGCTATTCTTACATCCATGCTGCGCCATTTCAACTGAAATGTTTTTATGAAATTTACAAGTTTTTTATGTAATGGCACCGTTGTTCGGCATCTTGGATTTTGAGCAATTGTTTGAACGCGCCCAAAGGCTTCCATATTGGCTGGACTTATTATTACTTCAATTTTTGATGGCAACCGTATATCTTCCAGGCTGTCTGCAAAAAAAAAACATACAATTTGAATTGTGTATTTCTCTTTTCTAAAAATTATTGCTTTTCTTACCATCTAACTGATTAAGTCTTCTTAAAGCTTTACATGAAGGTGTTTTGATGCGTATATTTTTTCCTTTAGAACGTACAGATATGTGTCCATGATATATGAGATTTCGTAGCTTCATAAAATGTTTATCGGTTACAAATTGTAATTTCCTTCTCATTTCGCCATAGTTAATAAGGGTATATAATTCCTGCACTGGTTTACGAACCTCTACAAAATACAGATAATTTTTTTCGTTATTATACATATCCGAATGTAGTTTTAATAAAAACTAATTTTATTTTAAATAAATATACCTATCACTCTTACAAAAGTTATGTATGTATGTATATTACAGATCGATCTATTGATATATGCATAGATCGATCGAAAATTTTGCTATTGAAATTTAGCGAAAAAATTATAAACAACCCTATAGAGATAAAAAAACAATTAATAATATAAAATGCTTTCCTAGCAATAATTTTTATACCCCAAATGACAAAATGGAAACAGCTTATAGTTATCAAGAAATTTAAGCAGTTGTAAATATTGTCATTCTTTGAATATACTTTCGTATCGATTAAAAACTTTCGCCACCACAAATTTACAACCAACCACAAGGTATAATTAGCGAGATTCAACCCAAATGTTTTGATTTGATAGAAATGTTATTACCAGTTCTTAGATATAATTCGGAAAAGACGATATTAACACTTTTATTTGTTTAATTTTAACTCACCCTCTGAAAATCGTATATATTTACAGATTTTATGATAAGTTTGATAATAATGCTGACGCACTTGGTCCTTTGACTTGAATGAAATATCTGTGGTGGGACTGCGACGCTTTAGTTTTGTATTTATAAAATTGCCGATAGCTTCAAAATCTTTGCCAAACTCATTCAGAGCATCAAAGAAATGGTTACGTTCAATATTTGACCAGGTAGGACGATTGGCGCGAACTTGGGAGGGTGTTTTTTGGGTTGTAGAACGATCTTCTTTACGCCCGACATCACGTTCTGATGGCGGTGGGGTTGTCGGACGTGTTTGCTGATCTTGGCGCATTTTTTGTATAACGCGCGCACTAGTGCGTGTGCCATGACAATTGTAGGTCGTAACCGAACCTAATAATTCCTCAGTATCCATCTGCATAAATAAATGCAAATTGCAGAGAGAAAGTAAATTTTTTGAAAATTATGCAAATGTTTAAAAAGATTTGTACTTTACCTCTTGTAAAGTTTTGACATCTTGCTTTTTGTCAGTGGCGTCTTTGCCACGAGAAGCTGATTTAGTCGGATTTGATGAAGTTGGATTTGTCTCATTCAATGCTGAAGTGTCATGTAGTTTTTCCTTTTTCGCTGTTACGGCTACGTCATCTCTACTGCTACAACCGTCATTGGCTTTTGGCTCTGGATTAATTAATTTTTCTGCAGGCAATTGAATTTTATCCATTTGTTAATACTACAAACGTTTTCGTTTTTTGGTTGCCTTCAGTAATGATTATTTAATTTATAGATCCTGAACTGCAAAAACAATGAAATAATTAATATATTTTGATCAGAAGGTCTATAAAATTAAAAATTTTCGCAGACCTCCTCCAATAACACACAAAAAATACCAAGATGGCTGTCAAATGTTTATTAAGAATTTTCGAGCATTTCTCTTTCAAATTTATAGCACCTTCGGAATTTTGTTAAACACACACATTGAGTCAATTATATGCAGCTTATTTTGCATTAAAAATATGAGAAAAATAATTAAATTTTACTTTTTTTATAAACCAAAGTAAAATTATGCGTTTTATTTATTGTCCACTTCAATTAAAATTGTTTTGTTGTATTTACTTGACACAAAGATACCAGATTTTATTGGTTTGCTTTCCATTCCAGTTTGTTTCTTACAACATAACAACATAGCTTAATTACAATTTAGTTTCCACAATAAAAATCAAAAGAAAAGTGTTATTAATATGTTTTGTACAAAATTTGTTTTAAATAATTAAACATTTTGTATTTTATATGCTAATTCTTTAGTTTATTTTGATAACATGATTAGTGTAAATAAAATTTCATTTTAATGTGGCATCTCGTTTTACAGCAAGTTTGTTTTTAGATAGCTTTGGCAGTCTGGCATCTTATTTCTTATTTCCTTTGATATTTCCTTTTTCTTAACGGCGAACGGTGGATTATTTTAATCAGTTAAATTATTTTACGTATATTAACCTTCAAAGTTCCATAAATAATAAATAATCAATGGTAACTAGTAGAATATTTAGAGCTGATTTCAAGTAAAATGAAGTTTTTGTGTAAATTACAATACATATTAAGTGAAAGAAATATTTGTGTAAAAAAGCTTTAAATTTTGCAATAACATTAGTGCGTGCTATCGTTATCGTTAGAACAAATTTAGGTGCAGTAGTTAGTCAAAGCCAGAGTTACCGTTGGAAATTTTCGAAAAGGGTTACAAAAAGGGGATTTTCCATTAAATGGGGTCAAAAAAAGGGTATTTCAATAAAAGCAAGGGTCAAGTTTTTATAAGCAGTATTTCCCATTTTAATGAACATACCCAGTAAAAAATGTGCTCCAAAAGAAGCAGGTTTTGTGTATGAATTCATACCACAAATCGCTTCAAACCTGCTGATGGGATGCCTGATTTTTGTATGGGGTGTTCCCGGTTTGGAGGACTATTTTCTGCTGACAAAAAGCGCTTCTTTTAACATGCAAAGAAAGCACTCCTAAAGTGCTTTTTAGGGGCTTACTTTATTAATATATTCATTAATGTTTTGCTTTTACTTTTGTTTAAATGCCTTTTTCCAATCATTTTCGTATATTTGTATTATTTTTTTTTGGTTTGCAACCTTCTTCGTTGTCAGTACTAAAATAGCAGCTTTTTTGTATATTTTATTCTATATCATTTACTGCTTTATAAAAGCTCTTTTATTGAAGCGCTTAATTATGCGCTTTTTCTCTTAAGTGCTTCAAAAAACCCAAATTTTTTTTACTGGGTAGTAAGACCAATTTTTATTATAAGCAAACAAAAAAATAATATTTCAGGTAGGGAGAGCTCAAAAAACTTAATTTTTTTATGGAATGCTCTGTCCTGTTTTTAACACCTGACAAAAAGTTTATCCTTTATCATTATAGCTAACATTTTCATACTATTTATGTAATTTTCCGATTTAGCGATGCCAAATAAATTTTAGTGTTTGTTTTAAATTTTGCTATCGTTCGCGAATTCTAACCATTTTCTCGATTAAAGCGACTTTTTCCTGTAAGTGTCAGATTTTTTAAAGCTTTTACGATTTTTAATAAATATAAGACTTTGCTATCATACCGCTTTTACCAAATATTTGGGAATTTCCGCTAATTGAGCAATTTTTACCTCTTGTTTTCATTCCTGTTAGGGCACTCTCAACACTGTCAATTCAAAAGGGGCCGAAAAGTTCAATACCTTTTGCCATTATTAAGAGAGCAAAACACCAAATTGCATTTTTTTTAATAAAATGTCAAATTTTTGTTTTAAAAGGAAATCACCGTAAACAATTATAAATATTTATATGAGTTATGTTTGCTTTTAGGGAAATTGTATCAAAAATCAAGGAGAAGAAAGCATGGAATTGTAAGTTTATACTTTGAAGTCTGTTCCATATCAAGCAATGCAGTGTTGACAAAAAACAAAATGTGAGAGCTATTTCCAAAAAAGGGTCAAAAAGTGTCACAAAATAGGTGATAATGATACAAAAGTATAATATAAAAAAGGGTCCTAAAAGGTATCAACACCGTCGAAAAAGGGTCAAATTGATACTTTAGTATCACAACGGTAACGCTGGTCAAAGCCCGCTTAAGCCGATAGAAAAAGAGTTTTTTTTTAAAGAAAACTAAATTAAAAACACTTAAATTTTATAAACGTTTAAATTAAGTTAAATTAAAATAATATTAAATAGGGTTTCTTATTTTCTAGTCTTTGCTTTTAGAACATTAAGTTTTGGTAATTTCTTTCAGTTTCCATCACAGTCAAATTTGCTTTTTAAGCCCGGTCTTTTTTTCACTTTCCATAACATGTTCTCTTTCCCTCTCAACAATAAACATAAACTATCTACAAGAAGACTTTCATAGTGTGAACCCAGACATGCTGTGCATTATTTAAATGATTTAATACCGCGAATGTGTGTGACTCAGCAAGTTTAATTGTATGGAAGCAAAAGAGTATACATATTTTATAGAGTTTTTGCCATCACACAAAGCCGTTGTCTGATGTCCATCCAGTTCTTTCTTATCCCCCGTTTCCACATGCAAGTGCAAGTTCGAAAAGCTTAATACACTCACACATTTTCACCAACATTCACACAATTTTTGTTCTTTCAGCCCATCGGCTGTTTCCTCGAAACGTAGGGTTACAACAGCAATTGGTAAGCTTTGCTTTTTTGTAAACCTAACCATTTAGTTGCAAATTTGGAAAATCAATAAGGTTTTGCAAGTTGAATTCATTGTATCAAAAATACTTTTTCGATTTATATGTGTAATTTTTCTTCAAATGTGTAATTCGGAACACAGTCACAGATTATGACTTTTACTATTTCAACTGCGGTTTTTAAAAACTGTTTCTTACACACATCTGGCATCACTTTTAAATAATTTTTATTTTAGTAGTTTTCTAGTTTCTTTGACACAACCGGTTATGTCTTAAAGAAGTTCTTTTTTATTTCGGATATAAAGGAAAAAAGCCATCCAATAAAATAAATTAGTGTAAAATTAATGTGAAGACAGTGGGTTTTAAGAAAAAAATAAAACGTAAAATCCAGCAAATCAAACTAATCGTTTATTATTAGTAAAAAAATATATGTGTAATTGCGTTAAAGTTGTGTTAGCACAAAAAAAGCTTTTTAGTCGTAGTAGTAAATAAGGCGCGCAAAAGAAGAGAGAAGTAGAATTGCAAAGTCATGTTGCCACACAAATGAAAAAAGATCTGGTATCCTTTTTTTTTTGGTTCGTTTTTCACTTCCGTTGTCTTTATGATATTCAGTTCAAGTTTCCGGGAAATGAGTTTGAAATTTGAAGTTTTTCATAACAGATCAATTAAATAAAATAAAATTAGTGTTAAATATTGTAAAAAGTTTTTTAAAATTAAAAAAATAGTGATTTGCAATTTATTCAAAGTTATCGTTGTGCTAAATATCGAAATATCAAAAGTTTTATTGAAAAAAAATCTGAATCTTAGTTAAGAAAATACGTGCATAACAAAAAAGAAAAGCATAAATTAAAATATATTAAATTCGCTGCCGTAATTTCGTATAAATAAAAGGAGAAAAACAAGTAAAAGAAGAAGTAAGTGAAAATTATAATTAACTTAAAAATAAAATGAATGCAATAATATAAAATATAAATTCAATATTATTATTTATAACAAGGGTTTTCAATTGAAGCACAGCCGCCATTAACGTTGTAAAAGCCACTTTTTGCAAAATCTGTTATTTTGCAAATTATCGTTTTCATTACTCTCTTACATTGTTTAAACATCACATCTGTGGCAATAAATAATAATGGCTTAAGTCAAAATTTCGTGTTTTAAGATATTGAGGGTTTTGTCTAAAATAAATTATGTGTTTTGTTGAGTTAAAATAGTTTTATTAATAATGACATTTAATACTTTAAATTTAGCTTAGTGATAGATCTTGAAGAAGAAAATAAGAACATGCAATAAAATTCAAAAGCACTTATGTCAACTTAAGTCATTATGACTCATTGCCACAGATATCATCAAAAATTATGCACCTTAACCTCTTCAAAATGCAATACATCGAGTCAGCCAGTGAATGAACGATGTATGTAAGTTACTAAAAAAATTATACAACAAAATGGTTTTGCAAATTGGAATAACTTTTTAAAAACATCGCGATTGTGGTTATGAAACGTTTTTCCACTAAAAAAGTTTTAAACTTTAAATTTGCATGTTATTTCAAATTTAAGTTTACTGATATTTTCCATACAAGTTTTTATAATCATTAATTTTGATAATCTTAAAAAAAACTTAGTAATCCTGCCTTTTAAAAATGTTTTTTGCTCTTCCGAAATAAAATTATTTTGTCACTTACAACGTTATTCGCGGCTGTTCTTCAATTATAAAATTAAATTCAAATTGATCGAATTGGCGTGCAAATAAAAGACAAACAAGCTTTAGGTAGCGGGTAATAGGAAAAGTTTTATGGCAAGGCGAATTCATACTAGATGGTTTTATTTTGAAAATGTAAACAACTTTAATATTGTGCCAAAATAAAACAACACTATAGTAAACGGATTAGCTGTGCGTCAAAAATAAATACAGTCATATATAATTTTGTTTTTAATTTTAAATTGTGTGTTTTGAAATGTTATAATTTTTTAAACTTTTTAAATTTCACAGTTTTAAATGAAAATTTAGATTTTATAAAAGATTTCCCAGAACCATCTAAGCGGTATACCATTTTGACTTATGGTTAGTTATCAGCTGTTGCTTACGTAGCAAGCCAAGGTCACCTGGTGTGAATTCGCCTTGGTAAACTCTTAATAACGTTGATTAAAAAAAAAACGATATCGCATTCAGTTTAACCCGGCGTGCTTTGCTCACTCTTTTTATGTTTTTGTTTAAAGCAGTGATAGCCACTCCATAGGCTCGCGAGTCAGTCAATAATCGTATTTTTCACACAGACACGGTCGGCAATTCACATGTATACAACAACTTTGTTCGTTTCAAAACATCAGACTATCATCAGTCTCTGCGACCGCACACAAGCCCATAATATCTTTGTGTGCGTGCGTTCGCGGCTTGGTTAGTTCGGGGCTTGGTTATCACTGGTTTAAAGAATGCGTCAGAAGGGCTAACAAAAGAGCTTCTTTTGAAAGCCTTTTATAATTACTGTAAGAAAAAGGGAGTGTGGAAGGGATTGCTCCCAATGACAACCTTTATAAAAAATATATGAGTATGGAATGCGAAGAGGAAAGCTTGTGTCTGCTAAATAAGACCTTCTATTAGGCCTATTTACTCATTTTTTTTAACCGCTGCGTATTTAATATATTCTTTGTATATACATACTTATCTACAGTACATATGTATTTGTATTATAAATAAACATAAATTACAAATTTGTTTGCATATGACTTTTGAATATATTGTAAGCATACCGAGCCCTAACCGCGAAAATAACGTAAGCGACATGATTTTTAATTTTCGTTTTTTTTAATAAATGACTTTATTGGCAACAATTGCATCATCTCCTAAAATGTCATGGTCACAAAAGGTACCGTTACGATTTTATAACAAAAACAATTTTATTGTAAGCGACAAATTTCATACAAAATTAATATGAAATAAAATAAAAAAGCTCTCTCCTGTAAAATTTGATTTTTGTCGCTTACGTTATTTTCGCGGTTAGGGGTCGATACGAATTCACCAAAATTAAATTTTATTATTCGTACTCGTATTAGCAAAACCTATATTCGCTGCACCGCTACCAAAAAAATATTTTTATATAATAAAAACCTACTTAAGCACTCTTTAATCTAAAAAAAATATCGAAATTATTAAAAGTTACTATTAGAAAACTATAAAACAAATTTAGCTTTATTTTTTGGCTCTAAATTTTCTTCTTTGGCCCTTTTTAGATCTATTTTAAACATGATTTAGCTTTATATTATTTTAAAATCTGGTCACATTGATTATAACTCGAATATTCACCCTTATCGTGTTTGGCGTATTTAAAATACGCCTATGAATGTTTGGTAATAGATTAAAAAGAACGTGAACTTATTTCCTTTAATCTATTACCAAACAGTCGTAGGCGTATTTTAAATACGCCAAACACGATAAGGTGGAGTAAATTTTCTAAAAAGTATTGAATCTATTAAAAAGCTGTAAATACCAATTGACAGTAAGCGTTTTTCCCTTTCAAGGTAATCGGTACAAACGACAACGCCTGCACTCGACGAACTTATTTTATTTATTGTGTTATGATGTATGTAAATAAATATGCAGTGCTGTTTTAAGTAAATAAAAAAATTCATAGTCAATTAAATTAATCATTATTTATTATCAATATTTTAACAAAAACATCTAAAACAGTTACATTTCGACTTTCGCATTTGTTCCACCATCTTAATATGTTTTGTTGCTTCTTCCACATAATGACGCGTAGCATCAAAATGGGTTTCAATACATTGAATGGCATCGCCCTGTTTAAAATTTGTAATGCAATGATTTACTAAGTATCTACTAACTTTAATTTGTTCTTTTTTTGAGTTACCTGTTCTGCTACTAAAGTTTGCAAGCTTATAAATAAATTATGAACTTCGGTAATAGATTTTTCGAGTTTTTTTAAATCCTCAAAACGATCTTGAATCGCTTGTAGGGTTTTGCGTTCGCTTTCTGTATCTTGAAGAATCTAGAAATTAAAAAAAAAACTTTAACCGCCGATTTCACCAAGTTCAGTTATAATAAACTATCAGTTATAGCTGTAAAAACATATTGTTAACTGGAAGTTAAAGTTAAAGTAAGTTTTAACTAAACTTGGTGAAATTGGGGGTAAATTTGGTAAACGATATTATTATCAACTAATATATAAATGTTAAGGTAGTTTTTGATGTTTCCAGCGTTTAAAAAACTGCAGTCAAAATACAAAAACGGCCATTTCTTCAACTTCTTCGTTTGTCATTGGCAAAAAAAGCTGTTGAATTTCTCCGAATTCATTACATTTAAACAGTCAATGTCAAACCAACTCAAAAAGCGTAAAGTTGTACACAAATTTACGTTTTTTGTTCGACAGTTTTTGGTTTCGACTAAAGTCTTTTAAACCCTGGTTATTTCTTTGACAAAATTTTGTTGCAATTTTATATCTAAAATCTTTAACATCTTAAAGATTAGAAACTTCTACGAGAAAAGGTTCTGCGATATAGAATCTCAGGATCTTGGTGGCCAATTATCCGATCATAGCTTAATTTCTTGTCGACTTGGAATAGAAACATGTAGCCATAACATTAGTGAAGAAAAACGATTATATTGTGATTACGATCGTGCTAAAAATTATGTTCAAACTGAATTGGCACGGATACAACAAACCGATGATCCATCTACAAATATAGCCTTATTAATATCATGTCTCGAAAGTGGTACGAGGAACTCTATACAGGTGAAAACTGTAAAAAAAATTACAAAAGTGACATTGCACTTTGGATTAACGGCAATCTGCAAAAATTAATCGTATATAAAAAAAACTGTTGAGGGTTAGAAGGAAAAGACCTGATAATGAAGAAGTTAAGAAAATACTTGAGAGAATCAGCGTCATAATAAAAAAGGCATGTAGAGAATCTATGAATAACTTTTATAAAAATGGTTTAGAAAATGTTAAACAAGACCCAAAAAAATTTGAAAGTTTATAAATGAAACGCTTGGTAGAAGTTTACAACGGTCTTTTCCCATTAAACATGATAATGGTGATGATATTTCTGATGATTTGGAAAAATCTGAGGTTTTGAATAAATATTTTGTTCAATCAGTGACCAGGTCTTGCCAACTGATTCCATAAATTCTCTTAGAACACTAACTCGATGCACAACAAGGTTTGCATTTAATTTTACAACACTAGTTGAGATGGAAATTGTTATATTGCAATTGACACCGAATAAAAGTTGTGGTTACGACAATATTTCATCAAAAATATTGTTAAAGTGTGTAAATGAAGTCAGACCTTACCTTGTGAATGTTTTTGATAGTATTATAAGCACAAGCACCTACCCGAGTGTCTTAAAAATTCATAAAGTTGCTCCTGTACCTAAGCCAGTATGTACAGAGCAGTACTCTCCATAATAAACAATGTTTTTGAAAGAAATTTTTATATAACCAAATTTCATCGTATATGTATAGCAATAATTTACTTAACAACTTTGAATATGGTTTAAGAAAAGGATGTGGAACAGAAGAAGCAGTCGTTAATGTTGTTAATTTCATTTGCAAAAGTCTGGATGAAGGACAAAGCGGCGTAGCTGGCATTTTTTATGATTTAAGCAAAGCTTTTGACCTCATTGATCATAGTATTTTGCTTCAAAAACTAAAATTCTACGGTATTTGCGGGAAGGGCTTGCTCTTATTGCAGAGTTATTTAACTAAACGGCAGCAGTTTATACAAATTGGTGAAGTTAAAAGCGCATTACGTGCAGTTTCATATGGAGTGCCTCAGGGTGGTGTCCTCGGGCCCTTGTTGTTTACCATTTTTCTCAATGACTTACATAACCTTGACCTTACTGGTAACATATGTATGTATGCGGATGATATTTGCTTATTTTATCCATATTAGCACGAGACGGTAGTAAGAGCTTACATGGAACGTGATGCAGCTTTGATATCTGAGTTTGCACGGATAAACAAACTTGTTTTAAAAGCAGATAAAACGCAGTTACTAAGATTTAGGCCCACCCGTCAAACTAACACCTTTTCAGTGTTTGTTGATGGTAGAGAAATTTTTGAAACCAGTAGGATAAAATACTTGGGTTTCATTTTACAAACCAATCTCGCTTGGAATTAACATTAATTAATAATTAATTCAAAACTAAGTTTGATAAAGATACTAAACTTTCAGTCTATAATGCCCTAATTCAAAGCCATTTGAATAATTTAACCATTTGTTTTGGTTATAAAAAGAGTAATGAATTTAAAGCCCTTCAACGTAAGCAAAATAAAGCTCTAAAGGCTGTCTACAATCTGCCAATAACATACCCAACTACATCGTTATATATTGATAAATGTCAAACAGTTTTGCCGATTTATGGTATTTACAGGATGCAACTTCTCACATACATATTCAAGTGTCTGCACAATATTGGACATCGCACTATACATTTCATGAGGAACCATCATGTGATAAATACAAGAAATAATGAAGACTTAAGAATTGCCTAGTGTAGGTTGGAAACTACCAAACAGCGCGTGGAATTTATGGGTAGTCGTGAATTTAATAAATTACCCCTAATTTTAAACAATGAAAATAGAATTTCCATCTTTAAAAGACTTCTTAAACAATACATTCGGCAATATATAAATGAACTTTTTATATAATGTTATCGATTTAAATGATCTTTAATAAATTTAATTAACTTTTTGAAATATCGGGCGATTTTTTAGCTATTATCTTTTTGGCAGCACTGGTTTAAACAGCTGACGCACGTTTCGTGGTTTGTTTCACTGTCAAACATCTTCAGTTTGGTCCATAATTTAACTATTAATCGTCTTACAAACGAACAACGCTTGCAAATTATTGAATTTTATTATCAAAATGCGTGCTCTGTTAAGAAAGTTCATCGCGCGCTTCTTCCATTTTATGGTCAGTTTAATCGACCCACTGAAGCGGCTATTCGGGCTATTGTGACTAAATTTCGCACCAAATTTACATTGTTGGACATTAAACCACCAACACGCTTACGTAGAGTGCGAAGTGAAGTAAATATCGCAGCTGTATAGGCCAGTGTTAATGATGACCATCAATTATCGATTCGTCGCCGTTCGCAGCAATTGGGCCTCTGTTACTCAACAACGTGAGATGATATTCAACTTTTTTTACCCAAAATGCAAGAGCTTGACTTGCATGACATGTGGTTTCAACAAGACGGTGCCACATGCCACACATCACGCTTAACAATGGACTTATTGAGAGGCGAGTTCGGTGAACATTTTATTTCACGTTCGGGACCGGTCAATTGGCCGCCTAGATCGTGCGATTTAACGCCTTTAGACTATTTTTTGTGGGGCTATGTTAAAGCTCATGTCTATACACACATACCCGCTTCAATTGACGGATTGGAAGACAACATTGAAGCATTTATTCATGAGATACCGGCCGAAATGTTGGAAAGAGTATGCCAAAATTGGAATAAGCGGATGGACCATTTGAGGCGCAGTCACGGTCAACATTTGCATGAAATAATCTTCAAACATTAAATTATATGGACCGTACTATCGATTCAAATAAATATTTCATGCATTTTCCTGAATTTTATGTGTTTTTTTTTAAACTTTCCTATAGCTCTTAAAAAATCACCCGATACATATTTTTTTGTTTTTCTTTTTTTCTGTATTCAACATATAATTTTTATGGAAAATATAATTATGCCAACTTGTCTCAACAATGCCTTTAAGGCGCTAAGACCAACAATTGTAAATGAATTAATTTTTAAATAAATTTGAAAAAAAAATTCCAACTTCATCAAATCCGCGAGATAAAGTCGTATCTTTTAATCTTTTGCATACATTTTTGCACAACTAGTATTTAACCCGCTACTTCGTTAGTGTCTCTCTCCCCTCCATTCGTGGACTCGATTATATGCTAAAGTTTTTGTTTCTGGATTTTAACAAAAAAGTACCATTCGGGACAATTCCCCTTCATACATTTTTTGTCCCCACTGAAGTATCAAAAATTTCAATATTGTATTGGGAGCCCATAATTTAATATGTCGATGAATGGAAAACAATGTTTTGTAAAAAAGTACCAAGAATAGGTGCGCGATTTTCAACCCTTTAACGTTTGAATTTCGAAAAAGTACCAAATTCATATTTGTACTTTTTATATAAGTAACGAATGTGACATAATTTTTATTTCTATGTTTATTGATTTAAAAGATAGATGGGGTGACAAAGAAGTTCCAAAATACAGGTTTTACCCGTTTATTTCCAAAAGTACCTTATTTCAAAAAGTACCAGACACCTGAACACTAATTTTTTTAAACATGTTTTGTATCCCTTTTTTTTATTTGATCAAACATGACCAACACAACCCTTTACTATTATCTGTATTTAGAAGTTCTATTGCATTTTCGAAAGAGAAAACTTACATTTGACATAAATAAATTGGTGTTTTTATTTTCTACCAAGTTTTCAATGTCCTCATCCGTCAAATTGCAATTTACTAAAATAAATTTTCAAGATTTTAAATTGTACTACACTTTGCAAATACAACATACTCTCATTAATAAAACTTACAAATTTGCGATTGTACATGCAATTTTTTCTTCAATTTTTGCTCAAAATCCATTAGAAATTGTTCATTTTGAGTCCACAGTATGACATATTCTTGAAAGAATCCATAATAAAGTAAACGTTTCATGCGTGCAAATGATGTAAAATTCTCTGGATCGGGTAGTCTACTTTCCAGTTTCTTAAATCTTTTGATAATATCGTTACCAATTTTTAAACTCTCACAGCGTATTTTATCGAATTCTTTTTCTACAAGTTAAATTAAAAAGATGTTCATAAACTAGAAACCCTTTTTGAATAATACGTACGAT
This sequence comes from Pollenia angustigena, assembly GCA_930367215.1. Classification (NCBI taxonomy): domain Eukaryota; kingdom Metazoa; phylum Arthropoda; class Insecta; order Diptera; family Polleniidae; genus Pollenia; species Pollenia angustigena. Next base: position 210,205,619 of record OV884059.1, on the reverse strand, counting down.
TAAAACTAGACATATGATCAGCTGTTACCATGGATTTCATATTCATCAAATGATTTTCGATTTCTTTCAGTTGAATATGTATGTACAAATACTGAAATTAAAATTGCAATTAGTTTAATTTTGTTTATAAGAAAGTTTTATTGCTAGGCCCACAATGTCGACAAGAACATTTCTTTCGCATATTTTTATTGAAAACAATAATAAAAAACTAAAGTTTGTTTTTTTTTCTATATAAATATACGAAAGAAATGTTCTTGTCGACATCGTAGGCCAGGTAGTTAAATTGCTTACTCTTTTCAGTAAATTTCCCACTGGACCATTATAAATATTATTATTAACATCTGGTTCTTGCTCTTCTTCAATAATTTCATTGTTCTCAACATCATTAGAGAGATTATTCATCTGCTGGATAAATTTCAATTGGTAAATTGCAAATTTATTTCTTTAATTTCTGCTTAAATTTTATTAAAAGTGGTTTGATTTTTATACCTTCTATCACTACCCAGCAAATAATAGGACCAGTCCAAATACGCGTGTAAAGAGTAGTCCACAAGGGACCAGGACTAGTCCAAAAGTAACCCAAACGTATGGAAAAAACCTGGTCTATTTAACATTACGATGTCCTAGGAGAGGACCATATAACCCACCTTTGGACCACTAAGGAGTAGTTTTAAAACTACTCCATGGTATACTCAAGAGGATTAGTTTTGAAGTCGTTTAAAAACGAAAGCATGTCGTTAAAAAACGAAGACATGTCGTGTTACTAAAAACACTTTTTAACAATGACATGGTCCATGCTTGCATTACATCGGACCAGTCCATGGAGTAGTCCATTTTATTAAAATGGTTTAGGTGGTCCAATTTTACTTGCAGGGTAGCGGTGAATGAGGGTATACAAAGGTTGTCATTCCTTGCGATTTTTTTTTTTAAATATTTCGACCCCTTTGCGCGAAATTATCGTATGTTACAAAAATCAAATTTTACAGGAGAGCCAGTTTTCTACTTTTCTCTGCTATCACTTGCAATATAAAAATGAAAATATACATTAAATTTTTGGAGCAACGAAGTGGAATTCGCCTACAATATTTTGTTAGGTGCACGCAAAGAAAAAACATGGTTGTGGTAAACATATTCTGAGAGCAACATATTATGATAAGAATTATGATTGTAGTCACCATATTAAGATTATTATTGAATCATATTATTACTAAATATACTCGTAATATGTCATCATAATATTTTTCCCTTAATCATATTATTATTCTGTTAATCATACTAAGTTAAGAAGTAATCAAATTATTGTCATGTTAATCATAATAAGCTAAGAAATTAATCATATTATTGTCATGTTAATCATAATAAGCTAAGAAGTAATCATATTATCATCATCTTAATCATAATATATTTAGAAGCAATCATATTATGATACAGCACCTTTCATAGCTGTCATAAAAATACAATATAAATTAAAATATATTTGCATCGATTTTTTATTTTGTGGCTTTTTACAATTTTTCTTAATGTTAATCAAATAGCGGAGTGTAATATAAGGCTTGCAAAAGAGCAAATGAAAAATCTGTGGTTTTCATGGGCAACCGCGTGTGTCCATTTTTTCGATTTTAAGATGTTGATGAAATATCGTAGCACTTTTATAAAATATAACGAAATCTCTGTGTGTTTTGTTGTTGGATTTTACAAAAAAACTATGATATTTTGCATTTGCACTATTACACTAATACTTGAATGAACTCCGCTAATATTTTAATTTTTTAATTTCTTTAGACTGATTTTTTTATGGAATTTTATCTTTTAATTGTTTAACCGCTCACAAATAAAAAGCGACACAACTGCTTCAAAATTATTTTACAAATGGCGCTAACATAATATGATTAGAGTAAAAATAGTTTGATTGAATTTTTAACATAATATGATAAATGTATAGAAAGTTATCATGTTATGGCTATTAAATATCATGATATGGTTGTGATAAATATAATATGTTTAGAAAGTTATCATAATTAACTGCCTATTTCACGATGGCACTCGAACGTTTACGTTCGCACAAATAACATGTAAGCCAAAAACAAATTTTTTTAATTTTGTTTTTGTTTTATATGTTATTTGTGCGAACGTAAACGTTCGAGTGACATCGTGAAATAGGCAGTAAGTTGTTAGAAAAATAATTATTTTTCGGTCAACAATACTCAAACTCATAATTGCGATAAACATTGATATGTTTACAGTAACTATAATATTGTTGATATTAAATAAAAATAACAATTATTTGTGTACGTCAACAATATATTGTTACATTAAACATAGTGTTGTTGCGGTAACCATGCCCAACCATATTTTTTCTCTGCGTGTGACGTCTCTTTGAATGTAGAACAAGATTGCATCAAAAACTCAATTTCAAAAAAATTGGCATATGGGCATTTCCTGGGGTCACGAACGTACGTTCGTACGCTTTTGATGTACAAATAATATAGAAAACTAAACTTTTCCTAGCATTTCTTTTTTCGATTCGATAGCATTTGGGTAGCTCTATGTTAAGTGCAAAAGATGGATTTCACCGAGTTTAAGTTTTCATAATAAGAGTTATAAACGTGTGGTCACGAACGTACGCAAAATAGAAGTCAACTTTGGCTGACAGTAGTGAAATGTAAAATCTGCCCAATGTAACGGAATATTCAAAAGTGATTAATATATTTTAAATGTGTATTAATGTAGGTCTCCATCCAGTATTTACAAAATAAAATATCTCTCTTGGTTTTTGTTAAACTGGCTTATTTACAGGTCGCGAACGTACGGATCGCGAACGTACGATTTTTCCATATGGTTTTTTATTATTATCACCACGCATTTTCGCATAAATATCTTAAAATTTCCTAAACAAAAAACTAAATACTCCTTTTACAATTGATTGTAATGGAGAGATTATGAAGAAAGAGTGTAAACATAAATAAAATCTAAACTAAATCAGCTGGATGATATTAGGGAGGCAATTAAATTTATGCCCTCCCAATATGATACGATTTTAAAAGGTGTTACAAATAATAACAAAAAAATTATTAATCTGCAAAAGGAAAACAAATCACTACGTAATGAAGTTAAACAACTAAAATCGAGCGTTAAATTTTTAAATGATGTTAGACTACAAAACGATTGTGTTATTAATGGAATAAAAGTTAAGATGAAAAAGTAAAAGCTATCGATGTTGTTTTAAATATTGCTCAGAAAACTGGTGCCGATATATGTGAGGATGAAATTGATGAGGCTTATTTTTTGAATACAAAAGAAAAATCTTCCAATGTATCTACTGAACCAAAAAAGAAATCTATTGTTGTAAAATTTTCAAATAAAAAAAGTAAAAAGATATTTATGGCTGAAAAAGCAAAAATGAAAGATATGGATGATTTTAAAAAAGTATATGTCAATGATTTTCTTTGCAAGGAGTCCATGGAAGTGTTTAATTATGCAAAATCGCTGAAAGATGTTGGATACAGTTTTGTTTATGCTAGAGGAGGAATTATATTTGCAAGGAAGGATTCTAACTCAAGACCATTTCGTATTAAATCAATGGATGATGTGGATCGCATTTTACTTAACTCTTCCGGTGGTGGTGGTAGAAAAAATGGTTCTGTGGCTCATGTTGAAACAACTGATGATGATAGTGATGATGGTGATAATGGTAACGTTGATGAAGGTGATATTTAGATTTTCTTATCCTTATAATTTTTTTTTTATTTTTCTTGTAAAAAATTTAAATGTTTTTTTTTTTACTATTTTTTTTACATAAATTATGAATTCAAAGTACATATTTTAAAAATTTAAATTCTTATAATTGTTTTATTAATAAATACAATAAAAAATTTTTGAATATTTTATCTGTAAATATTAGAAGTGTTTCTTCAATTTCCAAATTTAATAAATTTAAATATGAACTTAGCAAGTTTAAAGAACTTCCTGACATAATTGCTATTCAGGAGACTTGGTTCGATAAGCAATGTATAAATCTATACACAATTTTCGGTTATGAAGTTGTTAATTGTTGCAGAAAGGATGGATATGGTGGGACTTCTGTGTTTGTGAAGTCTGTTTTGAATTATAAAATCAAACAAAATTTAAGTAAAGAATTTTTGGATATAATATCAATAGAGTTGCCAGATGTCAAAATAATGAACAAACCTTTAACGATTGTTCAGTTTATCGGTCACAAAAATGCACCGTACCTACATTTCTTGAACAAATTGAAGATCTTCTTATTTTAAATAATGGTGTTCCATGCTTTTTCGTAGGAGATATTAATATTGATATGTTGTGTAACAACAGGGATCTAAATCTTTTAAATAACCTATTTTCCGAATTTGATATGCATTCTTGCCACAATCTTGTAACAAGGCCTCTAAGTGGAACGTCTATTGACTGCGTTTTTACGAATTTATCTAACCAAGTATATATATATATATTCTATTGAGAGCAATCTAAGTGATCATAATATGATAAGTTGTAAATTGGATTTGAAATTTATGTGTCAGGATGTAATGATTAAGAAAAAGTATGAAATTGATTACAGCAAATTCAAAAGTTACTTAGATAATAATTTATTAAATGGAAATTCATCTTGTAATAATTCATCTGATTTGTGCCAAAGCTTAATAAACAATCTTTCAGCAGCTGTCATACATAGTACAAAAATTACTACCAAGCGTTTTAATGATCGTAAAAAACTTACACCATGGATATCTGACAACTTGCTTAACATAATTGCATTAAAGGACAATCTACTAAAGGCACGAAGGAAAAATCGTAGCGATAAATCCATATCGGAACGATTAAAAAGAATTAGCAAAATCATTAAAATAAGCAACAACAAACTAATGAATGATTATTATTCATATAATTTAGAAAATTGTAGTGGAGACCCAAAGAAAACTTGGCAATTTTTAAATAAAGCGTTAGGTAGAAAAAGAACTGGAATAAAAAGTGTTGTAAAGCAAGATGGTTGTGTTTTGACAAAAGATGAAGATAAAGTTGAAGCTTTAAATGATTTTTTCGTTGATATTGTTGATAATATGCAAACAAATATTACAACAAATGCAAGTGATGATATAAACTGTTTCCGTACTTTAATTCCTGAAAGAACAACTTTTGAGCTAAAAAAGGTAAATAGAACCAAAGTTGGAAATATTTTGAATACTTTGGACAATAAAAAAAGTCCGGGTTATGATAATATTACGCCTATAATGCTTTTAATAAGTGAGAATGTGGTAGTTGATATGTTGACTGAGATTTTCAATAGAATGATCGACGAAGGGAACTATCCTGATGTACTTAAAGTACATAAGGTAATTCCAATACCAAAAGTAACTGGATCTAATAGTATTGAAAGTTTAAGACCAGTTTCTGTCTTGTCAGCTGTGGATAAAATTTTTGAAAAAATTATATGCGAACAATTATCCAATTATCTTGACGATAATAACATTTTATTTCAAAGGCAATATGGTTTTAAAAAAGGAGCAGGAACCGAAGAAGCAGTAGTAAATGTTATTGATTACATTTGTGGAGAGCTTGATGCTGGGTATAGTGGTGTTGCAGGAGTATTTTTTGACTATTCAAAAGCGTTTGATCTCGTAAATCATGAAATTTTGGTTAAAAAGCTTTCTATACTAGGCGTAACAAACAAAACACTGGAAATATTTCGTCAATATTTGGTAAACCGCATGCAATTTGTACAAATTGGTGAATATAGCAGCTCTAGGCGTCCAGTCAAATGTGGAGTCCCACAGGGAAGTGTCCTTGGACCATTATTGTTCAAAATTTTTATTAACGATATAAAAAAAATACATTTTAATGGAAAACTGTATATGTATGCTGACGATGTTTGTATTTTTTACCCATATAAATACCAACAAGTTTTACAAACTCAAATTGAATATGATGCGGCTATTTTAAGTGAGTTTTCCCGATGTAATCGACTTGTTTTGAATCCAAATAAAACAAAATTTGTAAGATTTAAACCATACCGATCAAGGAATGATGGAGAGATGGTGGTTCATATTGATGGAACTCCAATAACTGAATCCGAGATGGTTAACTATTTAGGCATTCAACTGAAACAGAATTTATTATGGGATGAGCACATAAACTTGTTAAAAACTAAAATTTCATCTGGAATTGGTATTTTATACAAATTCAAAAATAAACTTAATTCTGATGTTAAAATGCTTATATATCAATCACTTATACATTCTCATTTAACTTATCTTCCTATTATTTATGGCTGTAAAGTAAACAGTTCACTAAAGTCCCTTCAATCTGCTCAAAATAAAGCTGGTTTTTAATCTTCCGCTAAGATTTTCAACGTTAAACTTATTTAAAAAATATGCTAAAAAGGTTCTTCCAGTAAGAGGCTTATATAAACAAAAAGTTTTAACATACGTTTTCAAAACAATAAGAGGAGGAGATGTTCGTGGTTCCAGGCAGTTTACTCAAAATATTTTACACACTCGAAGAAATACTAGACAGGCTCTGAATTTAAGTATTGTAAGATGTCGTTTAGATTTAACAAAACAACGCATTGCTTATGTTGGACCAAGTGAGTATAATGAATTGTCAATCAATATTCGTAATATACAAGCTTTATCTACATTCCAAAAATCCATTAAAGATCTTTTACTTCGTAATGTTGAAACACTTCTAGTATAAAATATTATTTTATTACTATTTTTTATTTTTTTTCTCTTTCCCTAAGTCTAAATTTATTGTATATAATGTAAATTTTAAAAATAGATTTTAAAAATCTTCTATATGTAATATATACAGAGTTGCCTTTTAGCCTCTACAAAGCCTTTATGGCGCTGAGGCGTTAAACTTATTATTGTATAAATATTATATTGAATATAAAAAAAAAAATATAAAAAAAAAAAAAAAAACATATTTCTTGCTTGTAAAATAGGTATATAAAAATGTCTTTAAAAGTAGAAAATACAGGAAAATATAAAATTTTCCAGTTTCCAGCCCAATTTCCTCAAGTAAAACAGCTGAGATATGCTATGAAACCATTCTTTTTTAAGAACAAAGACTTTTTTATAATAAAAAACAATAAAAGACGATGATAATCCACATTTTATTTTTTCATCCTGGTAGACCTTTCTGGGGAAATGCCCATATACGATAATTTCGCGCAAAAGGGTCGATTTATCTGAGTATTAATATTCTAGGTCCTTAAGTAATTTTAAATAGATTGAGACATGTCCGTCTGTTGAACACACGCACACTTTCGAAAGACTCAACAGAAAAATATTGGTGGCAAATTCTTTCTATGTACAAAACATTTCGTTTATAGTCACTGCCGATTTTAGTCACATTCGCGATATACACTCAGTTTAGATGAGGGCTTTTACGACGTCGCTTTGTCGACGTCTCTTTTGGTTTGTTGGTGAGCGGTGTAGAAAAGAAAGAGGGGTTAACAAAATGACTCGTTTTGTATTTTGCATGTCGTTTTTTACATTTCTCTTTTAACTTTTTCTGTTTACGTTTTATTCTTTTTCTTACTTTGAAGTGTGTGGTTGAAAATACAGTGAGACCTCGATTATCGATAATAGACGGGATCGGCAGAATTCTTGATTATTTATTTTTTTTTGTGTGTTTCTTATTTTATGTAAATATATAACGTTTTATTATGTAAACATGAGGAAAAAAGTAAATTTGGCAGAACATGCTTCCACACCGTTAAGATATTCTCTTTCTTCGTTTATTAAAATTTCTTTTGATTGTTCAAAATTTAACGAAAAAAAGATAATTTGTTTATAATTTCGGATAATAGAGGCAATTTAAATCAGTGCAAAAAAATGTTTGTTTTCCATTTTATTGAAGCTGCCGGTTAATCGAATGACGGGTAATCAAGGCCATACTGTAAATAAAAAAAAGACATGCAACCAAAAATCATCGTATGAACGCAAATAGATTTTGGAAGTTGCTTTAAAAGGGAATCAAGATAAAACGACGTCGTAAAAGCCCTCATGTGAGTTGAGTGATAGTCCATTTAAGCTGTATTATCAATTCAGCTATAAGTTAATTCAATTCAAGCACATTTGGCATATATGCCACCTATCAGCGGCTAGCAAAGGCAAAAGTAGAGAAAGTTATTAGCGTTATAGTCACATTAGCAAAATGTACTAAGCTCTTTTTAATTTTCGAAGCCACAAACCATCATAGTTCACGATTTGTCTTCAACTAAAGGATCTGAATACAAGCGAAAAATACTGTAGTTCTTCTTAGCTGCTTAGATATGAAACCCAGCACAATCACTATTCAGTAGAAAATAGTTATGCACCCAATTGCTGAACAACCTCCCTAACAAATTTGATATTTTTGTAACAAAAACTTACATAAATTGGTTACAGAGTACACCGATTCTCATTTAATTTTCCACAAATTCTTTTTAACGACTGGAAATCATGCTACAAGATCCTAAGAAGATCGGCCCATAATTTACCAGAAGCCCCATATAAAGCCCACTAACGGAAAACACTTTCGCACGCATTAAATCTCAACAAATAATACTATTGAAGTAAACCTTGGTCTGTTATAGTTAAATAAGATTAGCAAGCACTCTGTTAAATTCCGGAAAGATCGGTTCATAATTTACAACAGGCCCCATATAAAGCCCACTATAGGAAAACACACTTTAGTACGCCTAAAACCGTAACTTATTTTACAATTGCAGTGAAATTTGGTCTGTCATAGTTGCATAAGATAAGAAATTAATCTGCCACTCGTGAAGATCGGCCCATAATTTACCATATGACCCACATAATGCCTACTCTGGGAAACCATTTAAATACGACTAAAATCGCAACAAATAAAGATATTGTGGTAAAATTTGGTCCAATTTAGCAGTATGTGACTAGAAATAACATCATGTTATTTTGTGGTAATCGGTATATAATTTACCATAGGCCCCATACAAAGCGGCCTTTCGAAAAGTAATTTAAGAAGTATTAAATTATAAAAAAATTTGTATTATTGTATTGAAGTTTTAGTCTAATTAAGGTTTTTTTTTTCAAATTAGAAATCACTCTACCAAATTTTGTGATGAACCATCCATATTTTACGAAAGATACAAATAAAATCCTCTCCTAAAAATGACTTTAATAACTTTTATGATATTTTTTAAACAAATCATGATACTCAGGGGTGTGCTGGAATTCGAAAATATTTGTCATTAAATTCTTTTATTTAAGAAATCTCATTAAAAACCGACTTCTAAAATTCTTGCGCTTTACGTTTTCGATTTCTAGCACCACCCAGGGGTCTAATCACCGCATTCGATACTATCGTATCGAATAAACTATCGAATTTTTTTGCATACGATAGATACTAACGTATCGAATGAAAACTCGATAAATGTAACGTCGAGTTACTCGATATCGAATGCTATTATTTCAAATTCAATGCATTTCACTCGATATCGAGTTTCATGATGCCAAAATAAATAATTTCAATCAATTTTGCTCGATATCGTATGCGGTGATTAGACCACTGATTTTATTTGAATTTAAATACTGTGAGGTCAGGTTTGTATTGATTGGCTTATAATTTCTAGATCCCAGATAAAATATTCAAGCTCTCGGTGGAGGGTATTAAAGATTCGGCATAGCCGAATAAAGCACTCTTGTTTAGTTCAAATTCGTTAAATAAAAATGTATAGTTATTTTTATCACAAACCTTTTTTAAATCTGGTAAACGGTCTTTAATTTGTATCATCTTTTTTAAAATTTTTTTTAAGGTTTCTTTTATATTGTTCTTTTAGAGATCGTTTAGAACTGATTTAATTTTATTGATTATAAGACTGGCATTTTAACCAAACCGCAATGAATATTTCAAAATTAAAAATAACTCAATATATATTTTTTTTTTAATTCTAGAGTAAATAAGAGAACTTTTTTTTAACTTTAATGTGGTGCTATTTGTATACGGATAACAAGACAAACCTACTAACGAAGCATACGACACAAAGTGATTTTCTGAACCGATTAAGGGGTATGAAACTATGTGCAGAAAGAACAAGCTAATAAATTTTAGCCCTATTCAAAATCTTGTGCAAATGGTCTTATATCGTAGTATTTGCAAAATCATATATGTAGTATATTTTACTCTATACCAAGAAAATATGCAGCAATGCAAATGCTACTCTTTTGTTAACTTGCAACACTTAAAACCAATAGCGGAAATAACTTTTCATTGAAAATAACTTTGCAAACCTTGCATATGTTGCAAATCTAGGATAAGTGTAAGAGACAACAAAAAAACAATAAAGCACTTATGCAAGATTTGAAACATATGCAAGGTGGTTTGTAACGAAGAGTGATTCCCGCTAATGGTTTATATTATATTACAGTCAAATCCCGATAAATCGATATTCCCGATAATTCGTAATAAACTGTCGGTCCCTTAAAAAAATCTAGTTAATTCGTAACATTTCCATACATTTTGGTCCCCTCGCTAATTCGTATTTTTTTTTTTAATAAAATCTTCTTTATCTCTTATAAATCGTCATTGTTTGCTAACTACCACTTATAACTCGTAATAAAAACAAAAGAAACATGGAAACAAGGATTTTTGTTACCGCTATTTTTTTTTTTATTTTCATAAGATCATTTTTGTTACCTGCATAATTTTTTTATATTGTATTTTTAACAATTGTCTTATGTTTTTTTTTATATTTTTAGTAAATTAATTGGAAAACCCCGTTAATTCGTATTTATTTTATTTTAACCCCGTTAAATCGAAGCACCGCTAAATCGAAAACCCCTACAATTCGTAAGAAATGGGCGGTCCCTTGCGATTACGAATTATCGGGATTCTACTGTACTTCCAAAAACCAATTTTACTTTCGTAAATGTTGGTAGCAAAATAAAAGTTGGCATAAATAACACTTGTGAGACCTTCTGTAGAGTCAAATCGGATAATAAACTCTATCGTTATAAACATTTGTGGGTTTTCTAATAAGCAATTTTTGTTTGAAATTATTCACGAAACCGTTATGAGGACAGCATCGGCTGTTGTGTCAGGAGCATAAATCACAAATATTATCAACTTATTTACCCGTGGCTGCGTTCACGTGCAAATAAGAGGAAGATTTTAAGAAAAGTGCTTATATAAAAAGTACCCTATATTTTAATCTGGGCCATATGCAATTTCTATTTTTCTATTTTTTGAAAAGAGAAAAAAGACCACAGGTTAAAGAGTACCAGAATTTAAGGTTCCAATAGAGTACACTGTATGTTAGTGTTAGGTTAGGTTAGGTAAGGTTAGAGGGGCTGGTCACAAAGATCCCGCATATACCAAATAGGTCCCTAGCGTTACCACATTGTACGATAACCCGCAGAAGAAAGTAAGAAAAAAAGTCAGTCAGATGTGATGGTACCCAGAGTACCCCACACTCTCTTGACGACTGCCAGGAGTCTCAATAACCCAATTCCAGAGATTTCCCCGAGATCTTGGAGATAATGATCTCCGAGACAGTTCGCCCTGGAGCGCACGAGTGCTGGACAGTAGCATAGCAAGTGCTCTACCGTCTCCTTTTCCCCTGGTACCCCACAAAATCTGCAATTGTTACTATTCAACCGCCCAGCCCTACGGGCGTATACCGCAGTCCAACAATGACCCGTCATAAAACCTATCAGAAGTCTACAATCCCTTCTCGATCGCGACAGAAGAATTCTCGTCGATTCCGGACTGTAGGATCCCCACATTACCTTGGAAACCCTGCACGTTATTGTGTTTTCCCAAAATGCCTTTGATCTCCTCCGCATAGCAGTGTCCGTATCTCTCCTAATATTCTGAATTGGAGCCGGGATGGCCATCATCCTATCGTATGGTAAATGGGCCCCGATTCGCCAATTCGTCCACCTCCTCGTTGCCATCTATGCCCTGGTGACCGCGAAAAAAGTAGATATGCACTCTCCTATTGGCACAGAGTCTATCTATCGAGTTCCTACACTCCTGGACGATAGAGGAGTATGAGTATTCAGCGGTTATAGCCCTGATCGCCGCCTGACTATCAACGAAAAAGTTTACGTGCGAGTTCTCTGTACTGGAAATGTTAATGTTAGCTAAATTCTGTATTTATAGCAGATTAAGCAAAAAGAGAAAAGGTACAAATTTTGTCCCGTTTTTACCCCTTAAAAAGCACCAATTTTATACCTTAAAAAGTGCCCTAATATTAATCCTGATCATATGAAATCTGCATAAGAAAATTATCAAAAATAGTAAAAGTACCAAAGTAACATTTTTCCCGATTAACTCTTAAAATTACCCTTTATCTGGGTCATATACTATCCGTCTACCAAACACACTTTATCCAAATCAATTGAGGTTTTTTCGCGCGATTAAGCCACAAACTAACAAACATACAAACTTTCACATTTATAAAATTAGTCGAATATAATTAAAAATTATTTTTTTTAAAACAATTGTGATTTTTCATCGAACTGTTGGTTTTTTTTAATATTTAAATTAGGCTTAGGTTCATTAAATTTAATTTTCATAAAATTATTTTTACTGAAGGAAGGAATATACAACATGAATTAATTGACTGAACACAGGATTCAACTCGGGTCGAATTTACTAGTTTCGAGAACAACCACATTCTCACCATGAGAATTCTTTGCCGTTTTGCCGTTTGCACTACTGCAGCTCCAGTCTGTAGTCAAACATCAATCCTTAACCAATGGTAACATAGCGTCTTCACCTGACAATTTTTTGTCATGCCAAACGGCAAACTTCATATTAAAACAAGTTAGAGTGCTATATTCGGCTGTGCCGAATTTTTGGTACCCTCCACCGACAGTTAAAATGTTTAAGGAGTAATATCTGTATGATGTTATTATTATCTTATGGTGTTTTCTTTTCTAAAAAATAATGATTCATTATAGTTGTGTAATATATTTATTAGGTTACACGAGCCCTTACAAAGTGATACATTTTTCTAAATTACAATGGAACAAGATAATAGCTACGTTTTACATTCAACACTAATGTGTATTTAGCGTGTTAAATATTGAATGCAAAGTTTGTACTAAAAGCGATATTCATCACGCTTGTAGCAATTTTCAACATTAAATTTTCTTACAATTCCAATAAGCGTTAACAGCACTGATTTTCAATAATTCATGTCAGCTGTTGTTAAAAATTTTGCGACAAAAAAAAATATAATAAAAGTAAAACAAACGAAAAACAAAAAGTTTTTATATCCATCACAATATAACTAAAAATCACAATATAACGCAAATTGTCCGCAAACACAAGAAAAAAAATACTTGCTTGCATAAAAAAGTACTTTACGCAGATGCAAAAAAGGGTATTATCTCACACTCAGTTATAACTGCGGGTAAGAAATGGAACAAATTTGCTATATATTAATGCAACATGTTTAGAAAGGAAAACGACAACTTCTCACATTTTTGCATATATTTTTAGAATGGAACAAAAACCCGCACGAATGGTAGCATATATGGAACATTATTGTCAGAAAAGAAAACACCATTAAACTGTGACAATTTGTTATTAATTATGGTTTTAGGCGACTAAACTGTTTTCCGGTAGTAGGGTTTATATGGGGCCTAGGGTAAATTATGTACCGATCATCACGAAATTTCACAGCGTCATTTCTAGTCCTTTAAATCTGTAACGAACCAATTTCTGTTATGCTAGCATAAGTAGTTATGGTTTTAGGTGTACTAAACTATTTTCCGGGAGTAGGGTTTCTATGGGGCCTAGGGTAAATTATGTACCGATCTTCACGAAATTTCACAGTATCATTTATAGTCATATAAAACTGTGACGAGCCAAAATTTGTTATGATTGCATTATTTTTTACGGTTTTAGGCGTACTAAACTGTTTTCCGGTAGTAGGGTTCGTCACGAAATTTCACAGTGTTATTTCTAGTTCTAAAAAACTGTGACGTTCCAAATTTTGTTACGCTAGCGTTATTTTTTACGGTTTTAGGCGTACTAAACTGTTTTCCGGGAGTAGTGTTTATATGGGGCTTAGGGTAAATTATGGACGGATCTTCACGAAATTTAACAGCATGATTTCCAGTCAAATAAAACAAATTTTTGCAAAGTCTTATCTCATTCCGTGCCTTGTTCCAGCATTTATGTTATTTTTTGTAACAAAATTATCAATTTTTTTAGGTGGTGGTTCCACATTTTGATTCATAGCTCTGGTCCTACAGAACCGATTTTGCTGGATTTCAATCCCAAACTGCTTAGGATAACTACAAGCAATTTGGCACCAAGTTTGTTCATTTGTTTTGAGTTGTTCGAAAGTGAGCGTGTTTTCAACAGACGGACAGACAGACGGACATGGCTAAATCGACTTAGAATTACTGAAGGGCCCAGAATATATATACATTATGGGGTCTGTGATGAATAATAAAAAAGTTTCACACGGAATGACAAACTTAATATACCCTCTTCACAACTAATTGTGGTGGAGGGTATAAAAATGCTGACAAAAATGTTCGAGTTTTTTTTATATAGACTTTGACGTTTGGTATGCCAAAAAATTGTCAGGTGAAGACGCTATGTAATGATGGATCGAAATTTGCTGTACAGTAGTTCCCGCTTATGTGCGCATCGAAAAATGTTCAGTTTTCTACGGATTTAAACGGGGAATCATTTAACCAATATCCCGGATAAATGCGCAATTAACGCATTTATAAAAACCTCTCTTAAAAAACTCAATAAACATTTAAAAGTACTTTTTTTAGTTATAAGGGAAAATAAAATTTCTTATAAATAGTTCTCATAAGAAATTATATTTAATATTAAAACTAAAACTAATTCAATAAACATTCTTACATTAATACATATGCACATACATATATCGAGCCCTAATAGCAAAAATGAAGTAACCAACTAAAATCAAATTTTACAGGAGAAGGTTTGTTTTTAAATATTTTTGCTTCAAGTTTAGGGTTTCGTTTGAAATTGCTTTTGCTCTTATTTCGTAACGGTACTTCCCAGAGATATAAGATTTTTAGAGATAATGCAAATGATCAAAAATTATCGATTTTCATCAAAAAACAAAAATCTAAAATGTTGTTGGTTACATCAATTTTGCTATTAGGGCTCGATATATTCATTAAAAATATAAATATTGTATACAATATGTATTTTATTAATAAATTGTCGAGCTTAAGGTCTTTTTTTTCAAAACTTTAAATGTTTAAATGTTTTGAACCAATATTTCGGCACTTCTTACACTTTGTAAATTTATAAAATAAGAAAAAAAAAAAAGAAAAACAATACCCTGAAGAAGGCACTCAAAGAAGTGCCGAAATATTGGTTCGAATAAACATTTATGGCCAGTTCGTCGATAACGAATGAAGACTTCGTTCGCTTAAATTACATTTAAAACAAAAAAAAATTATAAAATATTGTTTTTGTTTTACATGTTAGTTAAGCTTACGAAGTCTTCATTCGTTATCAACGAACAGGCCTTTAATTATACTTGATAAATATGTTTTTTTATTAACAGCGTTTAAAATGTCGGTAATTTTTGATTGAATATAACACGGCGCACAGTGGCTATAAAATTTATTTCATTGGCCAAAAGTACAATTTTTGTTTGTCACCGATTTCAAAAATTTAAATTTTATTTAACCCTTTCAGACAATTTGTCCAATATATTGGACATTTAAATTTTTCTCTTTGAAGTCATGTAGAGTTGACGCAAATCAACCGATATTTTAGTATTTACCGTTATAAAAAGAGTGTTTGTTATACTTTAAACACATGTGTTTTAGAAGTGATATTTTTCATTAATTTGTGTTAAATTGAGTGATTTTCAAAAGTTCCTTTGCTATTGTGAAATATAGTACTCTTCAGTGCTAGTTTTAAGTGATAATAACGTTATTTTACACTTAGAAATTTGTTAGTATTACTTGAGTAGTTCTTAAGCTATTAGAATGTTAATTCCATTTAATTTTAAAATAATATAGCCTTTAGACGCTTTTAAATGCACGTCCATTATATTGGACAAATTGACTTTGTGGTTTCAGTTTTTGGAATTGGCGAGAACATTTATTTTGCCAGTACTGGTGTTAATTTTACGAAATGGCTTTAAAACTACTACTTAGTGAAGAAGAAATCTTGAAATTTTTAGAAGAATCTTCTGATGTAAGCGATGCTAGAGCAGATGATGAGCTTTTCTCTTAGTAAGTTTCTTAAATTTAGTACAAACTCCTGTGGGGTTCTGTTGATGCCCTAAGCTAGGGGATAGAACGAGGGTCTATGTTGAAAACACAGAAACCGAGATATTCTACCGTCTGCCGGATAAAGGCAAAAGCTTCCAGGTGAAGTCCATGCTATTACGGAATGTATGAGATGAATGGAATCGAATATGGGTCGATTAGATGCCAATATATTTACCGACAGTCAAAGGGAAATTAGGGCGATAACAGTTAATAGGCTTAAGTCCAGGAATCTGACGAGTTTGGAGCGTTTGGTGAGGAGAGCGAGACGCTGAACACTTTTACATCCACTGTCAGGACTTCGTCGAATTAAGATCGAAACACCTCGGGAGCGATGTCATGTTGGACTTAGGATCCCTGAGGAACGCTGACTGGAAAACCTTAGGAATTACGTCCGGGAAACTGAGTATCTTAACGCCAGACGTTAATACCCTCCCGATAGGTGGTGGTAGTACTACCCACCTTAATCCCCATGTTTCCTAAGGAGTGCACAACAGGCCCAGTAGTGGCCTAGGTGTATATCGTACTGAAATTAGGTTGTATCCTTGATGCGTCGTCCTCCTTTCGACCTACCCTTACCTTTATTTCTTGAAACGGTGGTTCAAGACCATGACACATTTCCAGAAGAAATTGAAGATGAAGAAGCCTAAGGAGAATTGAGCTGACCCTCATTGTGGATTAAGTACCACAACCAAAAATTATGAAAGCACGAAAATGAAATTTACTGAAAATTTATTGTATGGAAGAACAGGCTCATGCGAAATCAAAAACTAGTCGAATTTGTTCCGCCAAATGATAATATTATTATAGAAACTCCATTTTAAATATTTCCAAAAATATGTATGTATATCGACAATAATTTTTTTACAATGCCACATGTTACACAATTTTATATGCTGTTCAGCAGGGCAAGTCATCTTTTAAACCATCCACCGCTGATGAAATACGTGTATTTTTTGGACTTCATATTATGATGAAAAATGGTCCGTAATTACCAGTTTCCCTTGTAGGAAAATATTCTGAAATAACAGGTGTTGATTTTACCTAATTTTTAGATTTAAAATAATCCTAGAAGTACTTGCGTGCAATGAAGAAATTAACTCTAGAAAATTTGGAGATTTTGCTAAGGAAACTGCAAAAATATAGACAACCAAATACCCATGGAGAAATATGTCTGGTACAGTTCACAAAATCCTTTATCATGGAGAAGATGTCATTAAATATCAGTTGGTGCCACTTGGAGATTTATTAGAGGAAGCTCAGAAAAAAAGGAATAAGGATTACAGAGTTTATAGAGAGCACATTACAAAAAAAATTTCACGAAATTCCACTAATGAATTTCTATTTAATATATTATTGACAACGTCAGATCCGTTCATCTCCAGTATTCGAAATCAATGGAAAATGGAACATTGGGATTTAGATGAAGAAGTCAAAAAACTACTAAAGCACATAAATAACACAGAACAGAATATGGAATATTTGCAATCAATCTTTCAATTAAATGAACAAGGTTTTTTTTTTATCCACATATGTATGAAATATTTTAATTAATAAATAAGTGTAAACAAATTTTAAAGCAAAAAATTGTTTACTTTTCAGCAATAATAGCAAAATTTCCAGTGGATTTTGCTATTTTTTTTTAATATTAAAAATTTTTTTAGAGTGTAAACATTTAATTTTTTTGAGTGTCCCATTATTACAAAAACTGTTAATGATTATTATTTAATATTATTTAAGTCTAAAAATTACATTTTAAAATAATTAAAAGAAAAAAAAAAAAACCATATTGCATGCTAAAGTTAAAAAAAATCTAAAGTTCCACTTTGCCTTTAAATTCCCCAATAACTACTCAACCGATTTTAATGAAATTTAAAGTGGAGAAAATATCTAAAATATCTCCTTCGGTTCAAAAGTTACAGATTTTCGGCCAATGAAAAACGATTTTCAGCCACTGTGCGGCGCACAGAGGAGTATTTGGCCTGAAAAGCTGGCCAAAAAGGCAAAACTGAATTTTAAGAAATCTTAAGAACTAAGTACGCAGCTCGACAGACAACAATATTTTACATTATATTGTAAATTTTGAAGACTTTTAGTTGCGATTTGTGGCTCTGAGACCCTGCTAAAGTCAGGAAAGTGAAGAAAATTATATGAGATTTAAATGTTTTTTTTTTCGGTTTCTGGATGTTTATATGATATTTTTTTGCGGCTAAACGAATAAAGGTTTAACAAAGATTTTTTTTTTCGCTGAAAGGTTTGATCAAAAGTTATTTAAAACAGCAAAAAAAAATTTAAAATATGTTGAATATTCATGTTGAAACAATTCGTTCAAAAGCTAAAAAAAACAAATTATACACTTTTTTTTTGCAAAAAAAGGAAAAGAAGAGGTTTTTAAAGGTGAGGTTAGCATGTCTACGAATTATGTTTGATACCATAATAAAATTTGGAATCTCTAATTTTAGAATCCAAAAAAAAAGTGTGCCCAAGTTTGCGCCATTATTTTTGACGATTTTTTTAAATTTTCACATTTCTTCTATTTTGCTCTTATACCTTTATATCGTCATAAACTTTTATGTATTTTGAATTATTGATTTCAACTGTTATTCACATCACTTTTAACACTTCACAATATTAATACCTGCCTATATGTATTTATAAATTGCAAAAATTCTTAATTATCCAAAATAGTTTAAGGGAATGTCCCACACATCCCCATAAAAGATATTTTTATATACCTGCTCTAAAAAACAAAAATAAGTTTACAAAAAATAAATATAGGTACATAAAAAATACATGGGCACCCAGGTATCAGGCTACCATCCAATTAAGGCATAAAAGCATGCGCTTGAAAATACTTATAAAGGGTTATTGCACCCATTTTTATCAAAACCGTTTTGTAACTTCGAGAGACAACATGGAACAAGTTTACACAAGATTACAGCTATTCCAAATAGTGAAAAAATCTAATGCTGGAACCATGGACGAGAAATTGGATTTTTTGGTCAGAAAATTGAGCGAAATTTCAAAATGTCAAGGGGATGGGGACATATTAGCACTGAAGCAGTGTTTGAAAAATTCCAAAAGATTTTGTTATTCGTGCTTAATTCCCAGTTTTTATTCTTGACAAAAACACTTGAAATTTATTGGTGATGGGATAAGCTATTCCTATGCGCATTTCACTGGTTGCTTAGGCCAGATCATCAGGAAACTTCATCCATAAAGATTTTAGAAAAACTAAAGATATTAAACCTAATAAAACTGTTAAACGTATAAGAATTATAGCAACAGTTCTACTTGTAATAATATCAAAGCTTAAACAAAACACATCAACAATAAACAGCAGTGGGTTTATCTCATCTTACATTCCCCACTACATGGGAATTAAGCACGAATAACAAAATCTTTTGAAATTAAAATTTTGTATTCCCAAAAATTGAAATTACTTTTTGATGAATTTCAAAAATTGTTTCAAAAGATATTGGCTTTCGGCACAACGTAAAGAGGACCGCTTTTTAAGCACAAACGCTAAATGGCTGGAAGGAACTGTAACAATACCAGTTTTTGGCAGTTCGTCTTCAGGGCGACCACGAAAAGAATTTAATGAAGCTAGTGATAGAACAAAGCGGAGAAAAACTGAAGAAGTTCGTCACCAATTAACAACAGAGGAGATCACATTTGCTGCATCCATGAGTCAAAAAGCAGCGGGACATAATGATGCGGCTAAATTAATAATGGATATAACGAGATCCCCAAGAAAAGCAAGCATTTTCAAGCGATCATTAACAACTTCTGAAGTCAACCCTGTGAATAAACTTTCAGCGGAAGGAGCTTTAGCACTCTTTGTAAATGCAGAGCTCACGAAAAACCAATATGAAATTTTATACAATGCCAATAAAAATGTGTATCCATGTTACTCGTTACCCAATGAAGATGCCATAACCGTTACTGAAACATTAGCGGAAGTGAAGCTCCAAGCTCTCCTCGACCATACAGCAACACGTTTATGTATATACCTTGAAGAGGTTTTGCAGCAGTTAGACTATGAAGAGCTAAATTTCTTGGAACTTATAACCAAATGGGGCTGTGACGGATCGCACCAATCATGTTATAAGCAGAAATTCCAAAACGAAGATGTTAGTGACGCTAATATATTCCAAAGCAGTTGTGTACCAATTAAACTAATCACAAATACTAATGGAAAAATTAAACGATATGGCGAAATCAAACACCATTCTCAACTAGGCTGTGTAGACCAATCCGCATCCGTTTTGTGCAGGAAACAACTGACATCACGAAGCAAGAAATAGGACACATAAATAATCAAATTGAATTTTTAAAGAAAAGCGAAGTACCGTGTAGTGGAAAAATTGCACAAATTAAACACACGATGGTAATGACAATGGTCGACGGAAAAGTATGCAATGCTGCAACGGACACAAAATCGACAATGAGGTGTTACATTTGCGGTCAAACTTCGAAAGATTTTAACACGTTGCAGAAGAATGTTCGTCTGAACTGTGATGCCTTGAGTTTTGGACTATCAACTTTACATGCACGCATACGCTTTTTAGAATCGATACTTCATCTCTCATATAAACTGCCAATTAAAAAGTGGCAAGCAAGGAGCGATGAAGATAAAGCAATTGTTAAAGAGAGGAAGATATTCATCCAAAAAAGACTTAAAGACGAGATAGGAATACTTGTAGATGTTCCAAAACCAGGATACGGTAGCACTAATGATGGCAACACATCAAGAAGATTTTTTTCGGACCCAGCAACTGCATCGAAAATCACTGGAATAAATGAAGAATTAATCAACCGCCTGAAAATAATATTGGAAGCAATAACTAGCGGACACCGAATTAATATTGAGAAATTTGAGGAATATGCACATTTTTTTTTTCCTTTATTTATTCCACTTGGGAACATAGGGCTTCTACAAGTAAATTCCAACTTATTCTATCATTACATACATCTTTTATTTCATTAAACGATTTGCTCTGCATATTGAGTTCTTGTATGACTGTTCTACGCCAGGTGTTCTTTGGGCGGCCAGAGCGTCTGCTACCTTGAGGATTCCATTCCAATGCTGTTCTTGTGATACTGCCAACTGGTCGTCGCAATGTGTGGCCTATCCACTTCCACTTTCGTCTTGCAATTTGGCGAGTAATGGGAACTTCGTTTGTCAATCGCCAGAGATCGCTGTTGGTGATTACGTTTGGGCAAAAGATACGGCATATTATGCGCAAACATTTGTTTACAAAAACTTGCAGTCTTCTCGCGATAGTACTCGTCATAAGCCATGTCTCGCTTCCATATAGCAGTGTGGATTTCACACAGGCATTGAATATACGAATTTTTGTATTCTTTGAGATTTGGGGGGATCGCCATGTTTTATTCAGCCGACCAAAAGCTAATCTTGCTTTGTTTAACCTGAGTGAAACGTCTTCTTCCACTCCTCCATCTACCGACATCATGCATCCTAGATAACAAAAGGATTTCACATATTTTATACGTTGGTTTTGTACTACAATATGGTTGTCAGTTGCGTTATTTATACGCATTGCATGTGTTTTGGCAATATTAACTTCCAGCCCAACTCTATTTGCTAGCGCGACCAAATCATTTACTTTGCTCTGCATATCATTAAACTTATGCGATATAAGACAAATATCGTCGGCAAAGTCCAAGTCTTCTAGGAGGTTTTGGAAATCCCAGACAATGCCTCTTTTTTTCCTGCATAATTGTGACATAACCTCATCCAAAACAACGGCGAACAGTTATGGTGAAAGGGGGCAACCTTGTTTAACTCCAGCGTTTGTCATAAAGGGTTCGCTGATCATACCATTGTGACGAACTTGCAGTCTGGTATTGTTGTACATAGCTTTAATCAAATTTATTAATTTTGTTGGTACACCTTCTGCTGAATTTCCTCGAATAATTTGTGCGATATAATCGTAAGTGCTTATTTCTGGCCTCGGCAGCTTCTTCTGACAATTGTCCAATTGGCAAGATTGCTTGCTTTATAATACTACCGCCATGAATAAGAATCTTGTGCATCGTAGGACTCATGGGGTGCCAGTTGTAAAGTTGCACATAAAACTGCCGAAATATATGTGCAACTTTACAACTGGCACCCCATGAGTCCGAAGATGCACAAGATTCTTATTCATGGCGGTAGTGTTATAAAGCAAGCAATCTTGCCAATTGGACAATTGTCAGAAGAAGCTGCCGAGGCCAGAAAAAAGCACTTACGATTATATCGCACGAATTATTCGAAGAAATTCAGCAGAAGCGATACAAATCGAGATGTCTTGAATATGTTATTTCTGAGCAGTGACCCTTTTATAAGCTGCAGTACGCAAAGAGAACGGAATAATAAAAAAGCTTTTTCATCAGAAACCATAACACTTCTTCTTCCTGACACCGATGATGCAGCTAATGAGGATACACATACGACATAATAATTAGTAAGGAATTTTTATTAGTTTAACTTTTCGTTTATAAAGTATTAAATAATATAAAATAAAAATAATAAAGCCTTTTTTGATAAAAAAAAATTCTGTTTTATAAGAGCCTTACAATTTTCAATTTTTTTTTTTTAATTAGACTGTAAATCATATGTATGTATGTACATACAGTCTGTCAAGAATGAGTTTACCCTGCCTTTACACATGCAAGTAATTACTTGCAAGTAGTATATACGTATTATCAACGAAAAAGTCGAAGAAAAAGCCGAAAGTCTTGCAAGTAGCTTGAGTGTTTACACAGTCAGTTGTAAGTTCATTTTTCAAATGTTCTCGGAGCGAAAACATCCTATAAAAAGAACTTTGGTTTTTGGTTTAACAACATTACTATGTTAAAAATATTAACAAGTTATAACAAAATAAATTAAATAATTCCTTCTTTATTTAATTTTCGGTCCATCTTGATGAAAAAATTATGTTTATTTTATAAAATTTCTGACTCCAGTATTGCCGTAGTGGCGATTTCATAATATTACTGAGAAAATATTTTCATTAACAATTTTTTTTTTCAAAATTCTTGAAATTTATGATAAAATTACCATTGAGATGGATTGTTGTATAGTTGTTCTCTTTTTTACGTGTTATTTTTTATAAATACACAGAAAATCCGCTATAAACATAACTTTTATATTACTAAGTACTAGTAAATTGATACAAAAGTCATCCATGGTAACACTGTTTCCTCATTTGTCATTTTACTTGCTGCAAGTGTCAAAAATTTACTTGCAAGCAAATTCTCTTGCAAGTTGGGCTGCAAGTACGAAAAATGTGATGGTATTAGTAAAAATGTGTGAGTGTATTGAGTTTTTCGAACTTGCACTTGCAAGTGTAAACCCTAGGTTAAACCTTTAAAATCAACATTTGTTAATTGAGTTTTGCGATTTATACCAACTTTTATTCCTTAGGAATATGGCTTTTAGAATAATCTTAAAAATTTAAACTTTTTGGTTCTTAAATTTTTTTATTGCATTTTGAAAACAAAAAATTTTACGCATTTTGCATGTAAATTTTTTTTTCGCCATTAAATTTTTAATAACTCCAAAATAGTAATAGATATAAAATAAATGTGTATGGTTAGTTTAAGCAGAATTTTCCGGTGCATCTTCTGATCCTCCTGCTTTTAAAATCGGAGAACACGTTTTCAAGTTATGGCAAAAAAAAACTGCAACCCAACGATTTAGGGGGTGAAGTATACCACGCCTTTAAAAGAAAATCCTTACGTACTAGAGAAAAACGGAAAACAGATTTGAATTAAGGGCATCAAAATCCATATAGTCCACATACTTTTATTTCTAGGGTAGAGAAAAATTTTTTTGTTGCGCAGTGTAATTTTATCAAAATCTGCCACTAGACTTTTTATTTCATACTACACCTAAAACTATCAAAAAACTAAAACTTTTAATTCAAAAAACACGTTTAATAATTTTGGCCAGCTTTTCAGGCCAAATACTCCTCTGTGCGGCGTTTAAATTTGCCAGTACTGGCAATACAGTATGAACCAGTGTTAACGAAAATAAACAGTACATTATTTAGCGTTCGGCTCACACACCCATGAACGATATCTATTTTTTAGTGATTGTGTAAATAAACACAACCCTTAATACCGTTCGTAACTATTTACAAGAAAGAGCCGAACATTATATAGTGTTCTGTTCTTCGTTAAACAACAGAACAATTGTAGTGATACTGTAGACAAACATTATATTTTAATGTTCTATAATGTTTCTTTTTTTGCATTGATACAAAAATCAACAAATAAAAATGTTTAGCAACATCCGCAGCACGAACAGCTTGTGTGTGTTTTGTGTATATGTTTTGTTTGTGTGAAATTATTTTGCTGAGTTTTTTTTCGTATGCGTATGTATTTTTTTTTGCCAGTATGTTTGGTTTTTTTTGCCAGCCAAAAGGGACGAACATTTATGAGCCGAACCGAACACAATGAAGTTTGTGGATTTAAGAAATCCGAACGGCACTAATTAATTAATATATTACGGGTGGTTTTTTCTCGTATCGACTTCTAATAGCGTAAAAATTTTGTATTTTTGTCTGCCTGCAGGGGTCTAGTAAAATATTTTTAATTTATTTTTAGTGTAAGAGTCCGCGCTTTGACCTTAAATTTTGTGAAATTTTGAATATAAGAACGGCAGAAAAGCATATTACTGTATTCTTACGACTTTTAAGTCCGTGAAAATAGTGTCAGAAGCATCCATGACTCTATGCGATACAAAAGAGAAGGTTTAATATAGACGAAACTTGAATTAGGGCGAGAGATGTCTAGATTTGACAGTAGACAAGATTTTGCGACCCAAAAAAAGATTTTATTGTTTTATGTTGTATAAGAACCAAAGTTTTATTTTTTTTTCTTAAGTTTAATTAAAAATGTTTTCCATTTTAAATTATAATAATTGAACACCCAGAGAAAAAACATGTTTAAATATGGTCACCTCCAACAATACTATGTTTAAAGAAAATTGTAACCATATTATGTTTAATTTAACCATATTGTTGTCAACTACAACCATTTTATGGTAAAAAGAGTCCTCCATCAAGAAGCCAGAACCATAATATGGTTGCCTCCGAACACATTATGGTTAATAATAGCTAAAATATGTTTAACGCTTATAATAGCATGATTGGTTTTCAACCATAGCATGTTTCTCTTGAAACAGAGGAAAATACTGTAGTGAATTTAAAAACAAATTATTGTCATATTTAACCATAACATGTTTAGAGGCAACCATAATATGGCTTATGAAAAGTACCAAAATGTTGAATTAAGTACTCTTCTCTTTAGTGGTTAGTACCATCTCAATTTTTAAATTTCCCATCACTGATTCACCTAAAATTAAGTCGGCTCATATTGAAAAAATATATATTTTATTTCATACATAAAAAAAGTAATAAATAGATTATCTAAATACTTCACAAAGATATTGTTTCCGTAGGAACTATTCTTTGTCTTACTGTGTTCTTATATATCTTAAGTCTAATTATATTTATTACTAATACTAATAAATTCTTAAAATACAACAATAAAATTTAATTTAAAATCTAATTCTAAGCTAAACAACATTGCAGCATTTGTAACTACATAAACTTTAATACAAAATTTCATGTTGACCTACAGGAAAATTAGCACCATAAATTTTCTTTCGATTAACAAAAATACTTGTGTTCTCTTAATCCAAATTATGATCACAACTCAGACTGTAAAAATGGCTATAATCAAAAATAAGGAAACTGCAATTATGGCCACTATAACAAAAAATAGCTTGCTCTGGAAATGAAAGGCAAAAAAAAAAACTTATGATATATTAGTACCTAAACTTATGAAATAGTACACACTCTTCGATTTTTCTTTTGGAGAACACCGGCTTCTTCGATCTCTTTAGCTCCCTCTTCCACATAGTCACGAGCATCGTTGAAATGTTTTTCTATACGCTGCATTATAGCACTCTAAAAATTTACAGAACGTAAGAAATTTGTTCTAGTGTTAGGAGAAAGTGATACTTTTTTACCTGATCTACAATTAGGTTTTGAAGGCGCATAAATAACGTATGAACTTCCTCAATAGATTTTTCCAATTTTTGCAACTCTCCCAAACGTTGCTTAAGAGCATGAAGAGTTTTGCGCGCTTGTTCAGTTTCTAAGATCTAACAAAGTTTTTTTGAGTCTTATGATCTATGCTCAATAGATTTGCTTTACTTACATTACCGGTATATAAAGTAGTGAGTTTGTGAGCTACTAGAGTGTCAATTTCTTCATCGGTTAGATCATAATTTACTAAAAAAAATATATATATAAAAAAACATTTAAAATAAAAAGTTTAATTAAAAAAAGTATTTAAAGATACATATACATATGTGCAAGTTTATGAAATGCACTTAAAATAAAAAGCTTTTTATTTAAAGAAAATTTTTTTAATTTTTATTTAAAAAGCTCCTCAAAAAAGGAAAATAATTTACCTGTGAATAACTAGATAAAAAGCTTTGGCGGAATTTTTTTTAGGTATGCAATGAAATAGCTTTTTTGCTATTCTACTTTAAAAGCTTTGGAGAATATGGCAAACATATTTTATTTTTAAACAAAAATTTATTTTTTTGAAAAGCTTTCGTTTGTGCCGGTTCACACACGTCAAGTTTGACTCGTCAAGTCTTGAGCTTTTAGGAGAGAAGGGAAAAGAGAATGCCATTTCCTTTCCCCTCTCTCCTAAAAACTCAAGACTTGAAGAGGTAAACTTGACGTGTGTGAACCGGCACTTATTACAAATTTTTTAATAATAATAATTTAAAACATTTTATAGCCTTCATCACATGTGGAAAGGGGATGTATAAGTTTGTCATTCCATTTGAAATTTCAAACTTGCACAAAGCTTACGACTAGGGATGCGATTTCGATGCAAATGTATGTATTTTTTTTTCGATAGCCTAAGAACGATGTTCCGAATTATTAAATTTGCGTTAAAATGGCATCGTTTTGTTTTTGGATATTGTTGCATATTTTTACATATTTAGGTTTTAAATGCATATTTTTGCATATTTTGACATTTTTGAGTACTTTTTTTATTTTCCATATAAAAAAAATTCTTAAAAAAAATTTTAAATATGTACACAAAAAAAGCCTTCCGAAAAATTGTTAAATTAATAAATAAATTATTTTGGAGCTTTGCTTTAAATACAAGATTTTCAAGACAATTGGTTTAAAATATTTTACCCAAAACTGTTACAAGTTACTTGCTTGGCACATGGGTTATACCGCGTTGCAGAGGAAATTAAAAGCCAATTCGATAATACTGCAATTTTTAATGAAATGATTCCTTTGATTCCCCTTCCACCGCAGCCAGTAGTTACAAGATGGTGGCCTGGTTAGATGCTTCAGAATTCTATCAAAAAACTTCGAGTAGTTTAAGGCCCGTTTTCACAACTTACCGATAGCTAAAAGTAGACTTTAACCACCCTTATAAAAAGTGTTCCATAATACAAACTTTACTTAAACCTAAAGTGAGCGATAAAGTAAATTAAGGTTCATCCTACCTGGTAGGTTAAAGTAAAGTTGAAATAATGGAACACTTTTTATACGGGCGATAAAATGCTGCCTTTAGCTATCCTTAAGTAGTAAAAAGGGGCGTAGAATGTTAGAAGGGCTTGTTGATATCGTTAAAGTAAAAGTAAAATAAATATTAAATTTAAATAACATCAGAAGGCAATTAGCATTTGTATTTTTCAATTACGGATATATTGGTAAAACAATAAGTAATTAGTAGGGATCTAGTTCACTTAATACTCAAGTCAAATTAATTGATATTGCAGAATGTAAAATTAACAATATGAAAGAAGAATTAAAAAAAAAATCAAAACGTTCTGCAAAAAAAAAAATAAGGATTTCAAAATATTAAATTAATTTCAAATATTTTTGACCTGATCTGGAATCAAAGTGGGATCTGAAAAAAAAATTTTAATTAATTTTCATGTTGTAAAATTCCTTTCTTCATAAGAATAATTTAATGAAAATTAAATTTGATGATTAAAAATATTGAAAATTTGGATTAAAAACCATAAATAGTTCGACAAAATTACCACAATACTAATTATTAAAAAAAATATTTTCAAAATGCATTGGCATTCTTCAAGTACAAGACAAACAGCCATGTCACAGAGTACAATTCCGTTCGGAAACGGAATTCATTCCGTATTTTGGTGCTTCAGAAAATGACGAAAAAATGTTTCGGAATGAAACCATTTTTGTTTTCATGAATCAAAATACACTTTTCATCAACAAACAAATATGTTTTTTTCAATTCCGAACGGAATTGTACTCTGTGACATGGCCCAAAGTTTTACTGAGCTACCTAAATAAGAGCGGAAGCGTTTTTTGTATGTCAAAACTTCTCATTTGCATACAATTTATACGAAACAAACCATTATAATGCGAATTAGAAACCACCCGGCTGATAAATCTTATTTGACAGATCGCTATGTCGGTTTGTTTTATTGAAATTGTATTTAAATAAAATTTTCATGTTTTAAAAAACGCTTGCCGCTTTTGTTTAGGTTGTTCAGTTACTTTGAATAAAACAGTACTTATTTATTTAAGCAACAAATTTTAATTAGTTATTTAAGATATTTGAATAGCAATAGACTGAATTTTTTATAGTTTTGTTTTTGGTAAAATTAAAAAACGATTTTTGGTGAAATTTTTTAAGTTTTAAGTGCGTATTTTTATTTTTTTAATGCATATTTTGGATTTTTAGTGCTTATTTTCGATTTTTTAGTGCATGAAAATCTCATCCCTACGTGTCACTATGATTATGAGCCAATGCTTTTATTGAACTTTGTGTTGCAAATAATTTAATAGTCTGTTTAACCAAAGGAGTGTTGACTTTGTTTATAGTTTATTTAAATTTTGTTTTTCTAAATCTTGTTTCGGTCTTTTTAACGCATTAAAAACTGTATTCTGTATAGCAGACGGGTTTTTGATTTTTTAATTGTTTATTTTAAAAGTTTTAGAGTTTTTTGTTTTGTTTAGAACAACTGAATTGTTATTTTATTGTTTATTGTTTAACTACATTTTTTTTAATGGGTTTTTTCTATTTTTATACCCTCCACTACAATTAGTTGTGAAGAGGGTATATTTAGTTTGTCATTCCGTGTGAAACTTTTTTATTATTCATCTCTGATCCCATGAAGTGTATATATTCTGGGTCCTTGAGTAATTCTAAGTCGATTTAGCCATGTCCGCCTGTCTGTCCGTCTGTTGAAAACACGCTCACTTTCGAACAACTCAAAAGAAATGAACAAACTTGGTGCCAAATTGCTTGTAGTTATCCTAAGCAGTTTGGGATTGAAATCCAGCAAAATCGGTTCAGTAGGACCAGAGCTATGAATTAAAATGTTGAACCACCACCTAAAAAAATTCATAATTTTGTTACAAAAAATAACATAAATGCTGGAACAATGCACGGAATGAGATAAGATTATGCAAAAATTTGTTTTATTTGACTGGAAATCGCGCTGTTTAATTTCGTAAATTATAGTCCTATTTCTTCGACCTTTTTTTATTAAAAAATTTAAAAAAATTTTCCTGACGAAGATTTCCAACGGAAATCGAAATATTGAAAATAAAAATATTTTAATTAATTTTATAAATAAGTGACCTTAAGCTTGAAGAATTTATTAAAGCTGTTTAATTTCGTGAAGATCCGTCCATAATTTACCCTAAGCCTAGGGATGAAACGATACGAGTAAATACAAGTACATATTCGATACTTTTATATAAGTACCAAGTATTTTTGTAATCGATACTTAGCAACCGACTACCAAGTAGTATCGGTAAAAAATACTCGGTATCGGTCAAAAGTAATCGTTTCACTTTGGTATTGAAATAAATCTTAACTTTTTGATTATTTTCCAAAGCTGGAGCACCAGTAACGGTATAAAGAAACCGTTTGACCAGTAAACACCTATAAACCACATATCGTCTAGGTCCATTTCCTCAATATCTGGCCATAGGAAGTTCGTTACAATGTCGCGATAGCGAACACCATTCACGGTAATTTCTTGGCCGACCTCATTTTCGAAGAAGTACGGCCCGATAACACTGCCAGCCGCAGAACTAAATGGGCGAGCATGCACATATGTTTTCAGACCCGGTTTGCTGAAATTTGCGCACAATTCTCCTGATTGTGAAAACATTTGGTCGGTTATATGCTGACCATGCGATGTGCACGAAATGCATTTTGATTGAACGCCCATTTTCGAAAAAGGCTTTAACAATCTTAACGCGCTGCTCAATTGTGTACCTCTCAATGATAGAAGTTCTTAAATACTGAAACAAAGAAAGGTCAATTTAAGTTGCGCAAAAAACTTGACGTTAAGGTGATTCACAATTATCGTGGATTATGGTTTAACCACCCTTTATTTTATATTTATCAATTTAAAAATAAAATACATATTTACATTGAAAATAAATTCATAGTAACATTGTTCATTTCTGGAATAAAAGGTAAATACATAAAAGGTTGTTATTCTAAACGTTCTAAAAAATTTTGTTTCCTAAGATAAAAAAGATTTTTCGAAAGGAAATTGATACTTGGTGGTAAATTAAAGTGGTCTCAAACTGTACACTTTGTGTTTTGCACAAAAATTCTAATGGGTCGTAGTTAGGGTTGCCAGACGACCTGGTATGGCCTGGATTAACCGTTTGTCCAGTTAAAAAGCTTTATTTAATTTTGAAAAATAACTTTTTTATTTATTTTTATTATTGTTTAGAACAAAATCATATACTAAGAAAAAATTGTTAGGAAACAATTTCTATTTTGTCGACAAACATTCCAATTAATGAGATAGAGATCTAGTTTTTCAAAAATAAATTGATCTCGTTTGTTAGTCATGCCATCTAGCAATACTTTTTGTGCATGCACTTGAGGTATTTCTGATAATCTTTATTCACAAGAATCCATTCATATGACCAAATAAAGGCTACTATTTTTATAATACTAAATTTTGATGCAAGTTGCAAAATGTTTCAAACATTTTTGCTTACAACTAAAGTAATAGAGTTATTAAATTCTTCAAATAACAATACAAAAAAAAAAAAAAAAAAAAAATGGAATTCGAGTGAAATCAAAATCGAACAAACTTTGAAAACGATCCAGTGTTTAAAGTTAATTAAATAATTTTGTTTTATATACTTCATACTATGAGTACATCTTATCTTTATTAGAACTTACCTCAAAATAAAAAAACGACGGTAATTAAAAAAAAAATTTAACTGGAAATCTCTATTGATTTCAATTTCACTCGATTCGTAACATGGCTGTTTATTTATGTACTTTTTTATTTGATTTGATTCGAACTGTCAAAGTCACCAAACTTTTCGCTGCCACTTGTAGCAAATTCGCCCTGATTATAATTTTGTAATATAATAGGTATGTCTGCGTACACATATTTTGAGCAAAATGTTGCAAAATCTTGCAAAATGTTGTCTGCGTACTCCAAATCTCTTGCAGCGAGAGAGCCAAAAAGAGAATTTTTTGACAGTTGGAAGTTAGAGAACTTGCAAAATGTTACTGGAGAAATTTCCGCTTGCAAGATTTTGCAAATAGTTTGAACAGCTGTTTGAATTAAATAGTTTTTGTGAAATGAAAATAAAAATTTAAATTTAACAATGGCAGAGGTAAGTAGTTAGAATTGTGTTGATTTTTAACGTTTATAATAAATTATAATAGTAAGCAAAAGAAATTTTATAAAAAACCCGACAAATAAAACTAAAAACTAAGAAGAAATTGAACTTATCAAATTAATAACAGTGTAATAAACAAGTTTTTTAATTTACAACACTTTTTAAGCTTCACTTTAATTAATAATTTTTTAATTTACCTCGAGAATTCAATTTTGCGTACACATATGCTAAAATTCTTTTGCCTTGTTATTTCAATTGTTTACACACCGATCAGCTGTTTTCTTGCAAGATTTCACTGGATACTGTCTGCGTACTTTTTGAGATTTTTTCAGCCGATAGAGTGTTATTGGTCTTACTCTCCCAAAAAAATTTACTGAGTATTTGCTACTGGAAGAGTACCCAGACAGACCTAATATAAGACTGAATTTAAAGTGTTACGTTTCTTTGCTCTTTAAATTTTTTTTTTTTATTGCAAAATAAAATCTGAAGTAAAATTTTATATTTTCTTATAGTTAAGTACTTTTTCAAATTTTCCAGTAATTTTTTTTTTAAATCCAGGTGAATTTTTCTATTGTCCAGTTATTTGACTTTTGATATCTGGCAACCCTAGTCGTAGTTCTTATTGTATTGTATAGCACTAAAACACTAATGATACAAACCGATTCAAGTACCGATCAGCGATGCCAACTTAGTGCTTTTGGCACTATTTATGGTGCTTTTTGATGCCTCAAAACGCCAAAATTTTATCCTTAGTGCCAAACTAAGAAAAAGCACTAACTTGGTGCTTTTTCAATTTTTCGTTAGTGCGTTTAGTGCTTTTTACAATTTTTATTTTTTTCTATAATTTTTTAAAACTTTGATTATAAAGAGGATATGACTTAGATGATATTTGCTATTTGGGGTACAATTTTAAGAAGGCCTGCAAAGATTTTAAGATTTCAAATGATAAAAAAGTGAAAAAAGATAGGTTATTTACGCGGTTAGAGCTAGGCTTCTAGCAATTTGGAAATTTTACAAAACGTCACACTTTTTAGCGTTGACAATATATTAAGCAATCGTAATAAAAATTATGTATTTGTTTTAAGTAAACATTTTTTTAAAGATGAAGACACTGTTTCAAAAATAGAAAAATGACGCAAAGGCTTTAAAAACTAAAAAAGAGCCGTAACTTGATATAAGCAAAGTGTTTAATAAATTAACAACAGCTGACAGAAAATGGTTTTGTAACGAGCGTTGTGTAACCTGCCATTTTTCATGCGCTTTAGTTTTCAAACACACGACACTCGTTTCCGATTAACCGCGTGTTGTACACTTCTACCTCTAGTGCTATTGCAAAAAGGTTGACTAAGTATCAGAATACAAACATAAATGTTTTTCTATTTTGCACCTTATGTGTGTTCTTCATTCAGAAGCGTACATAGGTTAAAATAATTGGACAATATCATACGCCAATTGTTTTATTAAACTTTGCACGATTTTAATATAGAATTATTTAAACGATAAAATAAAAGGTTTTTTTTTTAAAATAAAGAATGGTCGGTCATTGCAAATTTTCGGTAATTGCAACAGGTTCGACTTTTTCGAGTTAAGAAAATCGAGCTCGCACTGTATTACTTTAAAACTGTTTTATGGCCAATTCAAACTCAGCTGATGGTGATACAAGTGATTTGGATGATATTTTTATTGAAGATAATAATAATACATTTAAAAATATTTATATACGAATGTAAATATATTTTTTTTTTATTAAATTTTAAATGAAAATCCCCCATGAAAGCCGTCGCCTTTTTTTAAATTTTGGAGGTATGTATTATTTTGCACCGCCGAATGCAACTTGTTTTGTGTTTAATTAAATTGTTAAAATGGCTTAGTGCTTTTTAACTCTTTTTTTTTGTTCGAAATAGTGCTTTTTAGTGCTTTTTTTAAATTTTAAAGTGCTTTTTGCTCTTAAAAAGTTGGCATCACTGGTACCGATACAAGTAACTACACGCAAAGAAAAAACATGGTTGTGGTAAACATATTCTAAGAGCAACATATTATGATAAGAATTATGATTGTAGTCACCATATTAAGATTATTATTGAATCATATTATGACTAAATATACTCGTACTATTACGTCATAATATTTTTCCCTTAATCATATTATTATTCTGTTAATCATAATAAGTTAAGAAGGAATCAAATTATTGTCACGTTAATCATAATAAGCTAAGAAATTAATCATATTATTGTCATGTTAATCATAATAAGCTAAGAAGTATTCATATTATCATCATGTTAATCATAATAAATTTAGCAGCAATCATATTACGATACAGCACCTTTCATAGCTGTCATAAAAATACAAAATAAATTAAAATATTTTTGAATCGATTTTTTATTTTGTGGCTTTTTACAATTTTTCTTAATGCTAATCAAATAGCGGAGTTCAGTATAAGGCTTGCAAAAGAGCAAATGAAAAATCGGTGGTTTTCATGGGCAACCGCGTGTGTCCATTTTTTCGATTTTAAGATGTTGATGCCATATTGCCTAATATTGAACGCTCTTTACATATTTTTGAAAAAAGATGGTTCAATTCCGATTTTTTAACGTAATGACAAAGTTTAAAATGTGCAATACCTAGCCCATAGTTTGATCTAAAATGGGTTTTCGGCTTTCCTGAACAATTTGTTTTAAGACATACGCGGTTGCCCATTAAAACCACAGAAATATCGTAGCACTTTTATAAAATACTAGTGTACCCGCCCCGGCGTCGCACGGGTACCGCTTATTATCTGTAAGCAGATGACAGCACATGGGGGCGAACTTTGTAACTAACACGACTTTCTTTTATATATATAGATAGCTGACCCGGTCCACGTTGCTGACCCTAAGCAAACAGTAGTGTTGTATTACCACACGATTTAAATTAAACATTTAACGAAATTTACGGCCTCTAAAATAAAAATCCATGGAATACCTATCATTAAGTTTTTTTTACAAAATAACTTACATATGGTGTAGATATGGGCTCAATCAAAAAAGAAACGCATGTATTTAAGGCAAATTGGAAATTATATTTATTTATTACTTCATCTTAAGGCCAGCGCATAGACAATGTTTTTTGTTTTTTTTTTTATTTGGTGAAAGAGCCGTTTTCTGATTTTAGGTAAATCGGAAAAAGCGGGCGAGGCAAAATTTTTTTCCGTAAAAACCTAAGTTAAACCATGGCGATCATTTTGAAGAAAAAATCGTCCAAATCGGTCAAGTCGTTCTCCAGTTATGCGCTTAGTAGAAAAAGTGGGCGTAAAAGTAGGCGTGGTAAATTTTTCTATCGATGAAAACTTAAAATGGATTAATACGAACATTTGAAAGATAAATTAGTCAAATCGATGGAGCAGTTTTTTGATTTTAGGTAAATCGAAAAAAGTGGGCGTAAAAGTGGGCGGGGCAAAATTTTCTTTCCGTAAAACCCTAAGTTGGACCATGGCGATCATTTTAAAGAAAAAATCGTCCAAATCGGTCAAGCCGTTCTCAATTTATGCGCTTAATAGAAAAAGTGGGCGTAAAAGTAGGCGTGGTAAATTTTTCTATCGATGAAAACTTAAAATGGATTAATACGAAGATTTGAAAGAAAAATTAGTCGACTCGATGGAGCCGTTTTCTGATTTCAGGTAAATCGAAAAAAGTGGGCGTAAAAGTGGGCGGGGCAAAAGTATCCTATGTCCGTCTCCTGGCTCTAAGCTACCTCCCTACCAATTTTCAGCCAAATCTGTTCTGCCGTTCTTGAGTTATAAGTGGTGTAACTAACACGACTTTCTTTTATATACATATATATAGATATAACGAAATATCTGTGTGTTTTGTTGTTGGATTTTACAAAAAAACTATGATATTTTGCACTATTACATCAGTAATACTTTAATGAACACCGCTAATATTTTAATTTTTTAATTTCTTTAAACTTATTTTTTTATGGAATTTTATCTTTTAATTGTTTAACCGCTCATAAATAAAAAAACGACACAACTTCTTCAAAATTATTTTACAAATGGCGCTAACATAATATGATTAGAGTAAAAATAGTTTGATTGCATCTTTAACATAATATGATAAATGTATAGAAAGTTATCATGTTATGGCTATTAAATATCATGATATGGTTGTGATAAATATAATATGTTTAGAAAGTTATCATAATTAAGTTGTTAGAAAAATAATTATTTTTCGGTCAACAATACTCAAATTCATAATTGCGATAAACATTGATATGTTTACAGTAACTATAATATTGTTGATACTAAATAAAAATAACAATTATTTGTGTACGACAACAATATATTGTTACATTAAACATAGTGTTGTTGCCGTAACCATGCCCAACCATATTTTTTCTCTGCGTGTAAGTATCGATACTTTTTTTTTCGATACTTACTAGGTATCGATACTTTACGAGCGATACCACATCGAGTAAAAGTATCGATACCTTAGAGGTATCGTTTCATCCCTACCTAAGCCCCATATAAACACTACTCCCGGAAAACAGTTTAGTACACAGTTAGTTTAGTGAAATTTCGTGACGATCGGTCCATAATTTACCTTAGGCCCCATATAAACCCTACTACCGGAAAACAGTTTAGTACGCCTAAAACCGTTAAAATAATGCAATCATAACAAATTTTGGCTCGTCACAGTTTTATAGGACTATAAATGATACTGTGAAATTTCGTGAAGGCCCCATAGAAACCCTACTCCCGGAAAACAGTTTAGTACACCTAAAACCATAATTAATAATGCTATCATAACAGAAATTGGTACGTCACAGTTTTAAAGGACTAGAAATTACGCTGTGAAATTTCGAAATGATCGGTCCATAATTTACCCTAGGCCCCATATAAACCCTACTACCGGAAAACAGTTTAGTCGCCTAAAACCATAATTAATAACAAATCTCACAGTTTAAGATAATAATAACATCATACAAATATTACTCCTTAAACATTCGAACTGTCGGTGGAGGGTACGAAAGATTCGGCACAGCCGAATATAGCACTCTAACTTGTTTAATATAATAAAAGTATCAATTTTTTCTGTTTTTCTCATTGGATAAAGTTATTTGTACTATACACATTTAATATGTTGAATATTTAATGAATTTTTTCATAAATTCTAAAAAGATATTAACCTTAAAGCGGCCCATACACTTGCAAAATAATAAACGCCATATTATTACCATTTCGCCCTATATTGTGCAATAAGTCGCAGAATGGTTTCATTAATTCAATAAAAAGAAAATAAACTATAGGAATAACATAAACAGCATTGTACAATATTGACAACACATTTCACTTTCTTTGCGTTGTGCAATAAAAATCAAAAGTCTTTTAATTGTTTTCAATATATTGTGCCACCTTCATACACATTGGCGATATAGTCGTACAATACGTAAAATTGAAAAATTTTATTGCAAGTGTATGAGACCCCTAAGATATAAACCTAGTAAATTATGTTTATGACCGACTGAGCAACTGATCGGCCGTTTGCCCACCCCTGGTATATAAGATTCAGCCTTTTCGAATTTATGTAGTACTATTATTTTTTTTTTTTTATTCAAAAAAAAGCTTCTTGAAGATAATGTTCTTAATAGTTGCTTTACACTTTCACACAAGTCTTAAGGTGGAAGTACATAACACGCGTTAATTCGTCGACATGTGTCGTGCGTTTAAAAACTTTAGCGCA
Organism: Pollenia angustigena; assembly: GCA_930367215.1. Lineage (NCBI taxonomy): Eukaryota > Metazoa > Arthropoda > Insecta > Diptera > Polleniidae > Pollenia > Pollenia angustigena. Next base: position 210,167,924 of record OV884059.1, on the reverse strand, counting down.
TGGAAAATTGCAAGTTACACAACGCGCGTTACAAAAGCCATTCCTGTCAGCTGTTTTTTATTTGTTTACTTATTTGTACATTGAAAATGGATTCGAAAATATATCAAGATTGTTTTATTTTATTGAATTTATTCTTTTTATATAAATATTGTATGTTTTTTAACTTCTTCAATAAGTTTTTCTTTCATGATTCACAAATTTGTTAAATTATTCTTTTTTTATTGTCAGCTGATTACTTGTCAAAACTACACAACGCGTTAAAAAGTTCAAAGTTAACCAACTTTCTCGCGCAAACGCGTCAAAATCTCTTGCATGTAGCTTGTTTTGACAGAAGACGACAGAGTGCGCGCGCACTAACGCGTGTTATGTACTTCTACCTTTACTTTTTTTGAAAAAAAAAAAAAAAAAAAAAATACAAGCCTGTCATGATAAGTTGTTAGTGTCTTTTGAAAATGTTCAAACAATATTAAGATCAGCGAAGCATTTTCGTATAACGGCCTTTAAGAATATCTAAAGCTTTTTTGCTCTTAGGGCCATTATTATAACTTGGCGTTAGCTGTTATCCGACAGTTAACAGACGCTTTTTGACAGATAACACATTATTATCTGTCAATTTAATCTTAACTTTAGCTAACTTCAAGTTGTAATAATGGCCCTTAGTGTTTGTTTTTAACTAAATTACTTAAATTATAAAGCTATTGATTAAGAAGTGCCATTTTAAGGAGCTTTTATATTAGAAAAGCTCAAGAAAATAATTGTTAATAAAAAAGCTTAATAAATTGTAATTTGACTCAAAGAAGCGCACGCGAACAAATTTTAAAATAAATAAAAAATTAAATAATTTGAATGAAATTTTTTTATTAAAGTTTCGAATTAAAATCACTTACATATTTTCGACTGCATATGTAGATTTTTCTTTAGTTTATGCTCATACTCATGAAAAAACTCATCATTTTCGCTCCAAACAATCGAATAGCGTTGAAAGAAGCCGTAATACAGGAAACGCTTCATACGCGCCAGTGTGCTGTAGTCATTTTCCGGCGGCAGGGTCGTCTCAATCGTTTGAAATTTACTCATCACATTTTTGCCAATTTGTAGGGTATTTTGACGCAATTTATAAAAGTCTCTTTCTGAAAATGAAATTCAGTTGCATTAGGAAACTGAGAAAACACAAATGAAAAGAACGTAGTAGCAAACAATTGATTTTAAATTGAAACAGTCACGCAACCGAAAAGTTCTAATATTGAATAAAAGATCAAATACAATTGAAAATAAATTACACTGTACGACAAAAAAAAAAGAAAAAAAAAAAAAAATTATAAAGTCCCAACAAGTAATACTGGAAGAGGGCATATTGCAAGTGTACGCCATCGAGCAGACATTTTAAAGGACGGGGGGAGTTTACAGTTCCTGGTTTTTGCACATTCTTACGATAAATGTGACTCGCATCTTCTTATTAAATGATATAACATATATCTAGTGCTTTATTTTACATGATGACCATTTGCATATGTAGCCTATTTTATTGAGTGGGGCTATGCCACCACAGATCAGGTGTTGTTCCTTAAGTTTCCTTAAAATTACGTTTGGTATAATTTGCGGAAATAAGAATTTTAAAATAAGGCCACCCTTTTAAAATGAATAGGAAAATTATATGCAGCACATTTTTTTCAGACAAATAAACCCTCAAAAGTCTTTTTTTTGCCACATATTTTTGGTCGCTAGTCAAAATTTACTATTGCACACAGATCTAGTTTAAACATCAATTATGTATAAGAATTAATAAATCTTTTTTTTGATTTTTAGTTGAACTGTTAATTTTTAATTTTTGATATTCTTTAATTAGGCTTGAGTTCATCAAATTTAATTTTCATTAAATTATTTTCACTGAGGGAAGGAATTTTACAACTTGGAATTTTTATTAAAATTTATTGATAATTTTTCTTGGCTGAGCTGGGATTTGAACCCGGGTTGATCTTTACATGTTTCAAGAAACACCACTTTCTATCGTCAGAAGATCTTTGTGTTCTACCCACTGCACCACTGCGGTGCCCGTTAGCCAACAGTCAAACATCAATCTTTAACCAGTAGTACTGGTGGTTCGAAATTTGCTGTTATTATCACTTAAATTTCAAATAACATGTTGCCTCCTTTTTCCTCTGTTTTTTCGTATTCTTTCTGTCAAGACTTTGTCTTGAAAACCTGAATACATTTGTTTGTTATGTATTTTTGTCCACTTTCGCCGACATTTTATTTGTACAAATTATTACAAAAATAAAATGTCGGCGAAAGTGGACAAAAAAACATAAAAAAATCTATACAAATTTCTTGTTTTGCTAATTTCTGGCATTCAAGTTGAATTTAGTTTATTCAAAAATCAAACGAACTGTCATACTGCGTTCACTTGTTGACATTTATGATCAGTATACACTGCCTGACCATCACGAATAGATTTGGCATTTGACCAAATTTTCTTTAAATATTAGTCTGTGTTTGTCTTTGGTTATTCGCAAAATTGTGTTCATCGATGAGGCTCATCTTTGGCTCAACAAAAACCCTACAGACTCCATTACATCCAGAAAAATGCACGTAACAATTGGTTTTATAACTTGATCAAACCACAAGTCGAAAAGTGTAGGGACCGCAGTAGACGTAAGAGGCAGCCAGAGTGATGATCGATGATTTTTTATTTAAAAATATGTATGACATTGATCCGGGCGAGATGTGGTTTCAACAGAATGTTGCTACGTGCCGTACTGCTACCGCAGTGATAAGTTTATTTCAAGAATTGGCCTCCAATGTAGTGTTATTTGACTCCTCTCGATTATTTCTTTTAAGGCTAGGTTACGTTTCTAGTTAATGCTACTACCTGACACCTTTTAGGTTAGCATTGTTCGTTTTATTCGGACATACAGCCATTAATTCTCAAAGAAGTGGCCAAAAGTTGGCCGCCCAAAATGCACTCCGTCAAGAATAACAGCGGTGTTCATAATTCGGATATCATTATCACTTGTTAATGTATTGGATACAATAAAGAGTTATAGGGTTAAAATTTTCCCCAAAAAGGGACTGGTATTTTACATTAAGCCTCTAAGCTTTTTTAAAAAATGACAAAAAGAGACCCATACAGTAAAGAGTTATAGGGTTAAAATGTCCCGCAAAAAGGGATTGGTATTTTACATTAAGCTTCTAAGCAAGTCATATTTAAAATGTAACGGTAATGATGCTTGCTATGTCAATTTATTATAAGAATGTGGCAATACGGGAGAACTATAACAGGCCTATATTGACTTTATGACGTAAACATTTAATATGTCCATTCCCTTCAATCAGAATGGCCTTTTGAAGACTTGTTATTTTACAAAAATTTTGATTTTTGTTGCACAGTGTTAGTAACAAGAACATAATAACATACATAAGAATACTTGTGTGGATTTGTTTATACTAATTATTTAAAATTCACATGCTAGATTTAATAAAATTTAAAAAGGGTTTCTTACAAAATTCAAGTTATAGTTGTTATATACTTATGCTCCATCCGTACTCACCATTAAATTGCTTGGAATTCTTGGCTTGGGTCATTACTCTCATTGCTTCAATATTAGCCAATATTTGACCGAAATCAATAAGTATTTCATTATACTAAAAAAAAAAACAAATTTTAAAAATGATATAAAAATTTTAAAGACAATTTGTATTTAACAAGTAAAATAATTAAAAGCTGAATTCACACCCACTCACAATCTATAATTAACACAACTTCTGCAGAGTATTTAAAGAACCCGATTTAGTATCCTCCAAAGAGAATTCGCCAGAATCCCTGCCTGTTATCACAATGGTGGTTATATGAAGATTTATAAAAATTTTATATTTTTAGCTTAACTAAAGAAAAAAATTGACAAATGTTTTGGCCAAACACTATGTATTACCAAAGAGCAGCCAAGGGCGAGGGCACATCAAACCCCCTATCAAAACTGAAATTATACGAAGGAAATGGAAATTACAAGATCGTAAAAGAAAGAATAAATTATTAGATAAACGAGATTAAATTTTGAATTAGGAATCAAAGTATATGTATGTCTTATGGTGTAACAAACATTGGGGAAAGGAGTGGCTTAAGTAAACCAAATGTCTATAAAAATATGGACTTTAATGTGCTCTTTTTTATTTCTTATAATATGTTATTTTTGAAAGTTGTATAAATAAGTCCATTTATGGCAAAAAAAAAAAAATCGAATATTTTTCCAAATAATTATAATGATTATAAGCTCGAGGCCAGTGTTTTTATTTATTTAAATTTCGAATGGTCGAATAAGAACAACTTGGATTATAATGATTTTTAATCCAAATTTTTGATAGTTTTAATTAGGCTTAAGTTCATCAAATTTAATTTTCATTAAATTATTTTTATGAAGAAAGGAATTTTACAACATGAAAACTAATTAAAATTGTTATTGATAATTTTTCATTCTTGATTGTAGCCCGGCTCGAACCCAGTTCGGCATGTTACCCTGACGTGTTTCGATCGCAACTACTCGATCTCCTCAGAGGCATTTGCCGTGTTATTTTTATAATAAAATTAACATTACTCTTATAGATGATCGTTCGCCAATATTTTTAAACTAACTCAAACGCTAACTCTTAAATTTCTCGATACATGAAAATATGGACTTATACCACTTTCAAATATAACCGGTCATTTATTAAAAGTGTAGCTGAAACAATTCAAACAACTTCATAATAAGTTATTTATAATTATGACAGAAATTAAGAAAAACCTAAAGTTTTTTTTATATTCCACGTTTAAAACAGATAAGAATTATTAAAATATATTGTTGTTTTTTACATTTTTAAAAAATACCACAATCTCTATTTTATAAAAGTCCCTTTTCAATAGAAAACTTTACTAAAAACGTTAGGAAATTCTGATTAAACGGCAGGGTACACTATACAAGTAAACGCATTTGCTCAGCTTATCGTTTTTCTGTATAAGCTTAGTTACTTTAAATTAAACTCGTGAAGACATTGAAAAAACGGACTAAATAGGCAAACTTAAAAAAATTACGTTTTTAGTATATTATCATGTCATTTTCGTTCTCAAAAAAGGACTAAAATTTATTTTTACAATTGTGGAGAGGGTATTATGCATTTGTGCTGATGCGTGGAACGCCACAGACCCACCTTAAAGTATACCGATCGACTCAGAATCGCTTTCTGAGTAGAACTAACGATGTCCGTCCGGCTGGCTGGCTGGCAGGCTGACTGGCTGTCTATGTAACCCTGTGCGCAAAATACAGTTCGCAATTTTGGAGATTATTTGATAAAATATGGGACATAGATTCTTATTGGCACAAAGACCAAGCCTATTGAAAATGGGCCGAATCGTAGGACCACGAGGGAAGATAGGGGGAATTTCTTCCTCTCAGAAACTATTAAACCGCTTTTAATGAAATTTTAAACATAGATAGAACCATATCTATCGGGACACAAAAGGTATGAATTTTTTCAAAAATAGGACCACGAGGGGAGCTAGGCGCAATTTCTGCCTCTCAAACCGATTTTAATGAAATTTTAAGCATAGATAGATCCATATCTAAATGGAACCATAAGCTATACAAAAATAGGACCACAAGGTGAGGTATTTCTGCCCCTCGCAAACTTTCAACCCGATTTTAATGAAGCTTGTTAAGGTAGATAAATCCATATTTAAATGGACACATAAGCATGATGTGTTTTTTAATACTGTGGTGTAGGGTATCATATGGTTGGGCTTGACCGACTATACTTTCTTACTTGTTTTTTTTTTTTTTTCTTTAAATAGTGGGTATATGAATATTTTACATTACATTTTAATACATAAGATGAAACTGTACAATTTAAATCCTTTTAAAATTAGTCATTAATTTTCGAACAATTTCAGACGATTAATTGTTCGTATAATTGCTAATTTCGATTAAAGGATTAATCGGATAATAATAATATGTAGCATTTCTGTTAACTGTATAATTTTTTTATATGTGTCCGTTGGAGTTTAAAAAAAAACAGTCATGTTGAGTGAGTAATTAAGCTTATATTTTTGTTAAATTTTTTCAACACAATTAAATTATTCATTAAAAAAGAGAGAAAGATGTATTAACTCAAAGATTTATATTAATTTTAATTTTAATTTAAATCGGACGATCGTTTAAATTCAATTATTAACAAAATGACCGTAGTTTATCGTGGCTTTAAGTGTTATACTTGCAAAAATAATAAATACTTAAAGAATGAAGTATAATAACATGGAATATTTTTATGAACTTTTATTACAGGTTCGTTTTTAAAATTTGTTCGATTTTACATCCACTTCATTTCGAGTTCAAGAAAACGCCCGTATTTTTTGACAAAATAGTTCATGCGTTTTTCTCTTTAGAATGAGTTTGGTTTAAAAATATTGTACGAAGGATAAATCGAATACATAATGCTAAATGCACCAGGTGTCCAAAAATGTATTAACGTAAATGTTCTTTAAGAACTTCACTGAATTACCACTTACACAGTGACTATAACATAGTATTTGAGAAGATGCTCCTCCAACCAGCGTTAACGTTGGTGCCACTAAAGTGGCAATTTGCCACTTTTTCGGCTGCTTGGATACTATTTGGCCACTTTTACAAATGCACCCAAATGTGGTACTTTTTGTGATTCTTGCCACTATTGTGATACTGTTTACGTTAGGAAAATATACTTTTTTTCTTTCTGTTTTATTATAACTCCCAGCTGTAATATATGCTAAGAAATTAGCGTCCTTGGTGGGTTCAAGTCTTTTCCAACCGCCACAAAATGCTTTAGAAAAGACACTTTTATAAGAATTTGTTCTTGTCATGCGTGGTAAGCTGAAAATCGGTTGAATAAACTTTCTATTAACCTGTTTTTTTTTAATATGAATAAGGGGGTAAAGATATCTCGCATATATATATGTATATATATATTGGTCGTGAAGCAGAAACCGAACTATTGTGTACCGAAAACTTTTCTAAAATTTGTGTAATTGACATTAAAAATCAAAAATTGTGTAGAGAATTGATAACAAGAATTTATATAAAAAACAAAAACTCAATATATTGAAGTATAGCTATGATACTTGCTATTTTTTGTATTGGATTTTTTTAGAATTGACTGAATGAAACAAAAAATGCGAGAAAGAACAAGAAATAAAATTTGATAAACAAACCCTTTTTTCTGATTGACATTTCTCATGTTTATTTTTTTCTTTGACTAAAACAAAAAAAATGGTAAAAGCTTGGGCAGATGAAACTATTTTGTTTTTGATAAGTGAAATGAAGCAGGTGCCCTTCATATGGGATTTCAAATCATAAATATTCAATTAAAGAATAAACCCCGATGTAATTCGTAATATTTTACATTATTTGCATTAAATTTAATTGTTTATAAAAAAAAATTGTTTGTGATTCCAAAATAAAATGTAAACCAAGGAATATTTACACAAGGTAAACTCGTTGGCCCATATGTTTGTCAGCTGTTTACCCCAGTTGGAACCCAAACGTCAAATTTCGTGTACATGAGCCAAAATTTGTACATGTGTGCATGTGTTTTATATGAAAACAATTTTGACAACTCGGTTTCACTCGCTTATTTTTATAGAGCAGCATGTCTACACTCCCCCATGAGTCTACCTTGTGTTAATGTACCTTGATGTAAACAAAACAAACAATACTGCCCACGTTTTTTTCCCACAAAAACCCGTCAAAAAAGCTAAAAATCGCAAAAAAATTTTAAAAACCGCTACTTTCGAACAAAAACTAAAAAAAATAGGCAACAGTGCTAACAATTAATCTGGAAATGTCAATTTTAAGTTAAACATTTTTATATTTTTTTTGACAGTCTTAGATTATTTATCGATAACACATGTATATTTGTTTGACATTTCAAGATTTTTTATGATATAATCATACTCTTTACACTTAGTCAGTTTTCCTATGCAAATATATTTGCACTGTTCTCCAATATAGAAAAAATACAAAAAATAGCAAGTATCATAACAGCTTTATAGTGTCTAATGAAGATATAAACTATTTCGAATTAGTTTCAGAGTTTAAAGATATTATAACTGACCTAGATGCATTTATACATCAATTTAAACTTCAAGAGAGTAAAGTAAATTACACGAATTATGAACACATAATTAAAATTTCGAATGCTGAAACTTTGTGGCGTGAAATTGGAACATGTATTCAGAAGGAAAAGTACAAGAAATATATTAATAAATGTATTTATTAAAAACACATTACATAAATATCTTCTATTCGCTGCAAAAATTTCATAACCCAAAAAACATGTTTTGGCAGAAAACAAGTTTAACGGGCTTGAATTACCAAAACATTAAAGTAAATATTTTATAAAAATTACTTCTCCAGAGAAATATTTACAAAATATATATTTTAGTTTTTACAACAAATGAGCCATTTGTAAGTAAAGCTTCGTACAGACGATGGTCAGATCTTACAATACTGTAAGCAGGCGTTGCCAACAGCCAAATTTTTCTGACAATGGTCCATTGTCAGATGCATTAACTTTGCACATCTGCAAATACAAATGAGCTTACAATGTTCACACAGTTGTAAGACATTTTAGCCAATTTTAATGCAATTTAAGCAACGCTGCTTACCAATATTGTAAGATCTGACCATCGTCTGTACGAAGCTTAAGTATGTATGTCTATTGTAAAACGATTAATTGTTTTTTAGTGCATATAATTACTATACAATGCTTTTTGTTATGTTTTTATACCATTTAAAATTATAATAAATAGAAAAAAAGTAAAAAAATACATAATGTTGTGTACTTATATTAATTTTAAAAGATGTGCTCATTTTTTTTAAATCAATTTTTGGTGCCACTTTTTTTGTAGATAATCCCTTTTTTTGGTACTTTTTTAAAATATCCGACGGTAGCACTGCCTCCAACAATAAATAAATAAATAAATATTTTAAACAAGTTACTTCGATCGATTCTCTAAAGAAAACTATTCGCAGAGGCATGGCAGTGATTGTAAAGTCCGTGAAAAGTTTCAAAAAATCCAAAGTTATATTGACTCTTTTTTAAAATCTTAGTGCCCGAAAGTGAAGCAACAATTTGGAGCAACATTGAAAAGTTTTTATTTAAAAAAAGAATGTTTATTAACTCAAGTAATTTTTCTAAAATTATCGAAAAAAAATCTCGTTTTTTTTAAATTTCTTGATTTAGAATTATTCGATTAATCGATTAATTTTAAAATTTTATTCGTTTAATCGAATAAGCCAAAAAGCAAAATATCGATTTATCGCTTAGGCTGAGTTCTTGAGATCTCAGTTAAGCTAGGTTTAGTTAATCTGAAAACAGATTTGTATCGCCACTCTCAATTTTGTATACAAGATTATGACGGAACAGCTTAGTTGTGTTTAAAATGTAGGTCTTTTATGAAATAATAAACAAAATTCACATTTCGCAGGAAAAATCCGATTTTCACACTACATTAAACTAAGTTTTAACTTAATCCACATCTCAAAAAACCCGGCCTTAGTCGAACAAAAATAAAGCCCGATTAATTGAACACCCTAGTATTTTAATCAAAACAAATATTGCAATTAAAGGAAATTTTATTTTAGTTTGCCAATTGGTTACGTCTTTTTCGTCAAATATTTGCCAAGAGTGACCGTAGTTTTAGCTTAAACAACAACGATTATCTCGTTTGAGACAAAATTTTAAATGATTTAAGCGTTATCAACGACAATTGTGATTTTTTTAGTTGAACTGTCGATTTTTAATTTGAAATTTTGATCATTAAATTATTTTTACTAAAGGAAGGAATTTTACAACATAAACTTAATTAAAATTTATTGATACTTTTTATTCTTGGCTGAGCTGGGGCTCGAACTAGGGTTGATCAACAACATTTTATTTTTAATTAAATATATCGCACCTGTTCATCAAAAGTAACACAACTCAAAAAATTCTATTTTCCACTTTTTTGAAGGAAACAGTGTATGATTACCATATCTAACGACTGTAAAATTTTTGGTATTCTATTTGTAATATTTCATGAGAGAAATGCCTTTATGTCTTTCTTTGCGTACTCATATTGTTTGTTTTGATTCAATTAAAGAGTTGTAATTTTAGTTGCGTTGAAGTGTTCAAGGGTTATGGTGCTCAAATGAATCAGCGAAACTGTATTAATTCGAGTTGTGATTGTTTTCATGTTAAAAATCTGTTTATCAATAGCTGTTGATTTTGGGTTGTGATAAGCATAACTTGAAATAATATTGACATGTAGATCAAAAAATTTCATGAAAACTGTATTAAATCAAAAATCCGTAATAATTTCGGAAAAAGGAAGAAGAGAAATAAATTTTGTGATTTTATTGAAATATTAGTGAGTTTCCTTTATAACATTATATTTGTTTATAACAATAATTCCATCATATTGGCGGAATTAGTTTTTTGCCTCTACTGAAAACTTGTAAATTTTGAGTTGTGTTACTTTTGATGAACAGGTGCGATATGACACCAAAGGCCGATCTCTAACTAGGCCCAACGAAAAACTGCAGATTAAAAAAAATTTGATTTTCTCAATTTGCTATTTTGTCACAAAGCTAGCCCGCCCTCAGCAGCCAATTATTTATTTGCCATACAGATAAATGCAATCAACTGACTCCAAAATTGTACTTGTATTTTGAGAGGCGGTGCCAACTGAAAATAAAGCTTTTGTCGATATATTGAGAAAACCAAAATCTTTAACGTACAGTTTATCAGTCTTATAAATTTATGTCGAGATTGAGTAACAGGCAGTTTGTCGATATATGTATATCGTCAAAATGACGATAAACCGTCGAATCTGGCAGCCCTGGTTGTGTTCGTCTACACAAAAACTACAGAAATATATATCGTTCCTGGGTGTGTTCTGTTTATTTTCAAACACTGATTAAAACTTCTAAACTAGACAAAATTAAAATTATTCGATTAACCGAATAATATTAAATTGTTCGATTATTATTCGAGTAAACTCTGGCCTCGAATAATTATGCGCGCGATTAATCGATTAATACAAATCATTGATTAATTGAATACCCTAATATTTACTTATACAGATAACAAATTTTTTCTTACAGCACCAACTCCTAAAGAGTTTACTGATTTATTTTTAATCTTACTTTCAAAAATTAATAAGGTTTTAATTTGCATGCATTTGTAAACTAGTTAACAAATTCATAGTACATAAAAAGCAAAAATGCAAACAGATATTTAATAGATAAATAGAACAATGCACAGTGGGGAACTTAGAATAAGGTGATCTAAATCTGCTGATTTTAAATAGTGTAGGTAGTTAAGCATAAAATCTGATTTTATATATTCATAGCAGAGGTATAGCCAAAGTAAGGTTTTGAATTTAAAACATTAAAAAATAAGCCTGACAAAAACTATAAGTGAAGCACTTTAGGTTCAAGTCAAATTCAATAAGTTTACAATTCCTTTCGATCCGGTTAAGACATCGTACAATATACATACATACAGCTAAAATACATACACAATAAAAAATTTTATCATTTTGCAATACATTTAAAACAATAAGCGCACAGTTATTCGCTGCGGAATAAGACATACCCCAATAAAAAATGGAGCTTCCAACGAAGCAGGTTTGTAAGGGAGAAACATAAGGGTTTCGCTTAACATTGCGCTTACGGAAGACATGAATTTTATATGGCGAGTTCCCACTTTGAAGCAATACATTTTTGACACATAAAGCGCATTATTCAGCGCACATAAATATTGTTGGATGTAACGATCATCTTTACACACTGAATGTTTTGTTAAATGCAGTAAAGTAAGTGAAAGAGCTCTCAACAACTTAAAAAAAAAAATAGCATTTCAAGTGCCACGACATTCCCTTACTACGAAGCAGGTTTGTAAGGAAGAATACTTAAAAAAATAACTGCATCAAAACATTCACTGGCGTATTCATAAAAAATTAAAATAGATTTGAATTGTATTTTAAGATCGTTACATTCAACAATTTTTATGTGCGCCGAATAATGCGCTTTATGTGTCAAAAATGTATTGCTTCAAAGTGGGAACTCGCCATATAAAATTCATGTCTTCCGTAAGCGCAATGGTAAGCGAAACTTTTATGTTTCTGCCTTACAAACCTGCTTCGTTGGAACATAAACATAAACATATACATACATATCGTGCACAAATATGCATTTCATAAGGTAGTTTAAGTTCTTCTTCTAATTTTTACCTATGCCAATAATTTTTTTTTGCACTTTTTTGGAGAAAGCATTTTTTTAATAGATTAAAAAACAAATATTTATTTAGAGGTAGCATATTTTGTCATTTTGTGAGATTATATAAAATGGGAACAATTGAGCTTTTTTCTTTGAAATTAATAACAGAGATGAGTATTGATTGCATAGGGGATTTATTTTCCATCGGAAACTCATTTTGACGAAATTTGAGTTGGTATTTTTTGAATATAGGCGTTCGATATGTAGATAATTACAGTCTGTAGATTTTAATTTTCCATTTTTTCCTACTTCTAGCAAAATTGGTTAAAAACTAATTTTCCATTAATCACTGTGAACACTCTTAATTGATTGAAAAACTGTTGTGAACTTGTTGTCTATTATATTTTCGCTATTAATTACTGTTTTCACTATTGCATTTGATTTTCTCATAATCTTAAACATACTTTTATATTTTAGAATATTGCTCCCATTATCACTTCCATTGATCTTGATGTCACTCTCTCTCTCTCTCTGGCTGATCTTGAATTTTACTTTCCCTCTACTCATGACGGTGCCACAAATAAATTGGTGTTCGTGCACTTAAATACATACCTATGTACATATGAAGATACTTACCATTTTGAGTAAAGCAGCCATAATCGGGCTGTGCGATCGATCAAGTAATTCGTCAACTTCATCTGGTTCGATCACAATCAGGGATTCGGTGGATGCATGGAAAGAACAAACCGCCGCCTACACACATTTTAAATAATTTGTGGCCATTAGTTTATTAAACTTTTAATTTAAGAAAAAAAAAACTCACCTGTTTAAGTTCTGGCAAGCGATCTCGAATCATAATTATTGATTTTATTTAAGTCTATTTAATGTTTTATCTAAAAATACTATTTTTCCGGTTGTCATGTAGAATTCTTTGTATGACAAAATTTTTTAGATTTGAGTCATGCAGGTCTACTTAATTACATACTTATTAATTAATTAGAGTCTTTTACTCTCACCATTGTTTAAACCGCGTTTTTTCCGTTTTAATATATTTTTATTGTTTGTTGTTATACTTTTTTGTGTGCGAAGCAATATATTACGTTTATTATGACATTTATTTTATTTTATGTTTTATCTCACCACGTTGTTTTACTTGGAGCCGACGGGGATAAACTAAAACAAAATTTTGAATGTCTACAGATTTTTTTCTTTTCAATAAAAAGAAAATAAAACAAAAACACAATAAATATACTTAAGCAAAAAATTAGTGTTTGTATATGTATTATTATTTGTATGTTTATGAAAAAAACCACAAACAGTATCGGCAGTTTGAATTGCTACACTTGGGGAATACCCTTAGGATAAACTAATTCACAAAAACTGAGAGTAAAAATGTTTTCTCAAATACAAACAACTATTTTGGATGCTTAAGACTATCTAAGCATTTTGTTTGCGTGCTCTTTTGTCTCTAAATGAATTAATACAGAAAAGATACGAAACTCAAAATGTATCTTTTTATAAGTGCCTAAAAACAAACTTATGTAAATACTTATCTATATGTCAAGTACGTTCCTATAAATAAGATTTTGTGTGTTTAAGTTTTTAAGCGGGCAAAGCTGCATAAAAAGCTTTTTTGGTTTATTATGTTTCTTTTCTTATAACCACCACTGTACAAGGGAATTCCCCAGAAAATATGTTTGATTTTTTTGCTTTCTTTGCAAATTTTTGTATCCAAAAAATCGTTGACCGCTAAAGGCTAGATTACACTATTATACTTTGTATTAATACATGTCAAAAACTCAAGTAATATGACAAAGTGTGATAGTGTGAATGCAATGTGTCACGAAAATGACAAGTATTAAGAAAAAAGTTTGACATCCCATACGACTTCATCGTTTTTTGAAAAATTTCAAAACAATAATACTTTTCATTGGATCAGGGTTGCATTTTATTTCATGTGTGAGTGTTTATACTTTGTGAGATGGTGTGAACACGAACTGTCATGTTACATTAGATTTTTTGACAGTCGCAACAAAACTCATTAGATTTCTATCTCACAAAGTATTATGGAATACGTAAGGCTTGTGAGATAGTGTAATCTAGGCTTAAGTTTGTATGATTTTGGATAAAAAAATATTTTTTTTTTTTAAATTAATCAGAATCCCTTAATTGTTAAAGGCCAGTTTACACGGTTATACAATGTATTACGACTTTGTAGAATCAAAATATTATGAAATTCTCTCCGTGTTTAAGAGAAAAAAATAAAAATCTTTTGTAAGTATAGTTCATGTTTACACGGATGGTATAAGTAAAATCCAAAATAATAACAAAAAATCAGATGGTTGCAGTTTTAAATATTTACAAAAACAACATAAAAATTTCCTGAGTTGATTTTAGTTGTTTTTGTAATCGTATAAAAATGCTATCACCTTCAAGTTACTCTGTTAAAATACACCTCTGGTGTGATGAGAATACATAAGTTTCTAAAATGGTTTAGAAAAAAACCATTTACCGACCGCTTGTCAGATTTTGTATCCGTATTCTCTCTTACTCACTTGATACTTACATGATAAGATTTTTCTCATTCTACATTATCTTTTGACATGTCGTAATACATTGTATTACCGTGTAAACTGGCCTTAATCAACACATTGTATACCCAACACCATAAATGGAGTAGAGTGTTTGTCCAAGTGTTTGTAATTTCTGAAAATAAAGGTCACCAGCATACCTTTTGATATACATACAAATCATCTTAAGGGACAAATAATCTACAAAAGCTATTTGACAACAACAACAAAAACAACAAGGGGTTTTGTGTGAATATTAAAACATTTCAACATGGTCTTAAGTTTTTCCATATGTTTATTTAACCGTTTGTGTGGTGTATTTGGCTTGTTAGAATAATTTGTTTGAACTGATGTTACCACCAACATTCTTCAAAAAAAAAAAAAAATAAAAACTTTTTAAAAGACAACGTGTCACCCTGTGAGGAAAATTAAAGAAAGGAACAACTGCATTGCAGGTTTAAACGCATTTTGTTGTTATCAAATCCAGTCTAGGTTTTAAATTAGGAGCCTAAATTATAAAGGTATTTTTAGGCTCGATAGTTCGTCCAATTTTTCACACTCACTTATGATCGGTATAGATCCACGCTTGAACAACGCAAACAAATTATTCAAATTTACTTTGAAAATAAGTCATAGATTCGGGCTACTTATGGCCAGACGACTTTGTGATTTTAATGGTGCACATATCGTCGCTGTTTTTATTAACTGACCTAACTGAAATTTTTTTGAAAATTGAGCAAGTATTAAAAATAAAACTATTTATCTTTTTCTTTATTAAACATATAACAAAAGATGTTATACTACATAACCAGGAAAACCATAAATTGCATGTTTTTTCTTGTTCGACCAATGAAGGCAAAAGTTTGTGCCTTCCGTTTTATCCGTTTTAGAGCCTTTTATAAATTTTGGCATCGATTTGTTAGTGAATATTTTTGCATATTTTACCGTTTGCAGCATTTTTGTGCATAACTTAGTTAAACGGGCATTTTTGCAGCATATTTTATGTTTAAAGCGCATATTTTGCCTTTTTAAGGCATATTTAGATACATGTTATTTTTTTTTTTTTGATGCTTAAAGGAGCTTTCGCAGAAAATAAAATGGTTTTTTTTCGAAATTTCGCAATCTACATTTATTTTACTCTCAAATTGTAAGACAAAGCAGGTTGTTATTAAGGATAAATGTTATGCGATGTGTATAATACATAGAAAGTAGATCAAACTTTTAGTATACCGATCGACTCAAAATCACTTTTTAAAGTGATCTAACGATGTCCATCCGTCTGTCTGGCTGGTTGTCTGCCCATGTTAATGCGCAAAGTACAAGTTCCAATTTTTTAGGTAATGTGATCAAATATGGACGAGGTCTGTGTAAATGGTGAGAATCGGTCTATAATTTCACTTATTCCCCATAAAAACTGCATTCCAAATAAGACTATGTGTGTCAGTAAGCCATGTAATTATGATGGCATTTAAATTAAATTCGCCCAAAAATATTTTACTGCAAATTAAATTATTTTCGAATCGTTTCACATTTGCCCAAAGCTCTTATCCTTAAATAGTTTTAATTTCCTCTAAATTTTAACATTTGTTTGCAATTTAGCGGCCGTACCTAAAATCCCTTAAAGACAAAAACCCGTATGGATGAGAATATCAAGATAATATTCGGCGCAAACATCTCTTATATGAATTTTAACCTAATATGGGCTTAAGAGATAATATTTGTAAGTTTTTTTGATTTTTTAGATTTTTAACATATTTTCCAGTTTATACTGCATATTTCATGCGCATAAAACGTATTTTTTAGAGCATATTTCTGGTTTCCCTGTACATAACAAATAATGCATAAGCCCAATTTCTTTCGTATTTTGGCTAGGAAATGACTACATTTAAAACAAAAAACATTAAAAGTGCTCTCCTGTTAAATTTGTTAAATGCTAGTTAGGTCAGTTAGTAAAAACAGTGACGATATGAATGTATGTAAGTGTCTATCAGAACTTATTTGTTAATCCCCAACAGACTCTATTTATTGCATCCAGAAAACTGCACCGTTTGGTGCGGCTGTTGGCATCATCATACATTTTCTTCAATAATTAAGCCAAACCTCACGTTACGGTTAATCGTTATGGTTACCGCACCATGATCAATGATTTTTTTTATTTAAACAAAACAAAAAAAAAAAAAAATGGATGACATTGACCTGTAAAATTAAGACGATATGTTAATTTCGGATAGTAAATTTGTCAATTGGCCACCAAGGTCGTGCAATTTTATACTAATCGAATTCCTTTTCAAATGTGTTGTTCTTTTTTACAATTTCAAGGTCTATCAGGCAAAAAAAGACTCTCTAAAAAAGATACCTTCGGTAAGAGCAAAATTCAAAAAATTTCTTAACGAAACGCAGATTTATTTATATCTTCATAACTTTACTGTACGACCTTTCGAAATATAAAATTATTGCTTTTAAATATTATAAATAGGCCAATTTCGTACCCCTTTAATTCGAAAACCTCAACAATTTGAAATAAACGGCTGGTACCTTGAGAATAACACTTTAATTTGCTAAAATTCCATACATTTTGGCCCCCACTTTAATTCGCATTTTTTTTTTTTTTTTGTAATTAAACCCTAGAGGGAAGCGAACTGACACCAAAGTAGTCCCGGGACAGATCTTTGGTGGTAGAGACCGGTTCTAGTTTTAACACTTTCTATGAATAACACCTATCACTTTTACATGGGGTTGTCATTGGAGGGGGTCAATTGACACCATTTGACCAGTCACAAATATATTCTCAATGGACGTGTTTAGTGACAGTTACTAAAATGTAGTATTATTTCAAAACGATGTAGTATTATTTCAATAAAACAAGTCCTAGAATTAAATTCAAGAGCCAAATTTTAGAAAGCCTCAAAAAAATGTATTACACCACCGGTGAAGACTTTACTGTAATTCATACTTTTTCTACCTTTTTGTTCTTCATAAAGTAGTTACATGATTGGTTCTCCTTTCACTGGTCATGAGTTCTTTCTTTTTGCACCTATTCTATTTTCACAACTCCCAGGACCAGTCTGTGGGACCTATACAAAGTCTGAGGCGACCCATCTAAGGCTCAAATTTACAGTCATTTGTTAATTATAAGTAAACTAAAATGAGAACTATAGCTTAACTTTAGTCTGATATTTAATAAATTGGTTAAGTTAAAATTTTAATCAGACCAAAAAGTGGTAGCTCTATTAAAATAATAAATAATAAAAAAATAAAAGTAGGTAACCCATAACATTTGAGGGTTTAACTAATGGTTAAGAAAAAGCTGGAAGAAATATTTTATTTGTTAAACTGTTAAAAAGAGGCGCAATTTTGAGGCATGGCATAAAAGTGAGTATATGAAAAACTGGACATACTAAGTTTTAGAAGGACTTTCTTGGCGTGCAAACAATTGGACATAAGCGGAAAGGATCCGAGAATTTACAAGTGGCGCCCAGAATTTGACATCGGACTAAAAAGTCAAAAAAGATAAAAATGAAGCCACAATCAAGTCATTAACAAAAAGGGCTGTATTTAGGGGCTTCGCAAAAGTTTTTAAGTTCTAGAAACTTCATTGATATATCTTTCATTCTAGAGCGCGTTTGGTTCTAATTTTTTTTTTGCCTACATCGCAAATAATTTCATTATTCTTTACAAAAAATTTCAAAAAAAAGCACCAGAAAATAGGAATACATTTCGAAATAGCTACTATAAAAACTATCATCAAAAAATCAAATCAGGTTTAAGTTCATAAGAGATTATATTTGATGATACACTTGTTAAAGACTTTATAAAATTTATTGGAGTAAAGTCGGTTTTTACAATTGTCAAAACGAACAAAACGTCTTAAAGTATTTGTTTTATCGGGAGATCATTTTTTAGAAATGAATGTTTTTTTTTATTGAACTCTGATTTTTTATTTAAAACTGGAAATGTCAATAACATTAAAAATCGAGTTTAATCCAGGAAATGGATTTTGTGGCAGTATGCAATGGCTTAAGTACATACTATTTGTTAAATTATTTCCTAATTTTATTTAAACAAGGGAATCTGTTTTTATACCCTCCACCGCAATTAGTTGTGAAGAGGGTATATTAAGTTTGTCATTCCGTGTGAAACTTTTTTATTATTAATCTCAGACCCCATAAAGTATATATATTCTGGGTCCTTGAGTAATTCTAAGTCGATTTAGCCATCTCCGTCTGTTGAAAACACGCTCACTTTCGAACAACTCAAAATTGCCAAATTGCTTGTAGTTATACTAAGCAGTTTGGGATTGAAATCCAGCAAAATCGGTTCAGTAGGACCAGAGCTATGAATCAAAATGTGGAACCACCACCTAAAAAAGTTGATAATTTTGTTACAAAAAATAACATAAATGCTGGAACAAGGCACGGAATGAGATAAGATTTTGCAAAAATTTGTTTTACTTGACTGGAATGGTGATAATAACAGCAAATTTCGAACCACCAGTACAACTGGTTAAAGATTGATGTTTGACTGTTGGCTAACGGGCACCGCAGTGGTGCAGTGGGTGGAACACAAAGATCTTCTGACGATAGAAAGTGGTGTTTCTTGAAACATGTAAAGAACAACCTGGGTTCAAATCCCAGCTCAGCCAAGAAAAAATTATCAATAAATTTTAATAAAAATTCCAAGTTGTAAAATTCCTTCCCCCAGTGAAAATAATTTAATGGAAATTAAATTTGATGAACTCAAGCCTAATTAAAGAATATCAAAAATTGAAAATTAACAGTTCAACTAAAAATCCAAATTGTTCTTAAAAATATTTTTTATTAATTAATTCAAATCCTTTAAAAGATTATAGATTACGAATTAATTTATTTATTTGTGAATGTTAATGTCACACAAATAATTTTTAGCAATTTTCTAATATTTGTATTGTTTGCTTTAAATATTATTTTATTTAAGTTGTTTCAGTTTTGTTTTTGACTTCTGTATTTGGTTTGATTGTTCTTAGGTTTGTTAACTTGTGCGTCCGTTTATTGGCTTGTTTGTTAAACTAATGATGTTTATAACAGCCAGGACCCCATGGGAACTGTCAATCAAGCCGCTTATAATGCGGGCGATAGCGACTGATCGATCTTCGACAGCTTGGATACTTTTAAAATTTAAATACTGTTTCATTTTGGCAGCCAGTTGAAAAATTGTTGGCTAAAGTAAAATAAATTTTAAATGACTTAAATATAAACGATAACGACATCTTTGATGAATTTACATTAGTAAAAATTACGCTGAAACCGAAAAACTTGATATATTTAAAACCATATTGATGTTAGTAATTTTTTTTTTTAATTTTCTCTGCCGCACTGTTTTTCCATTGAAATAATGGTCAAAATGATATCCGAAACAAAAATAACTGTGGGACTCATAGTAACATCATTGGGGTACAAATTCTTTATGATGATACTATGGACACTAAGATAGTCATTAGTTGAAAACAATCCCAGAAATATTATTTTCACAGTTCTAGAGACTTCATAGATACAACTAACATTCATTCCAAAGCGTGACGGATGAAACTTTTTTGTTTTGTATGTTGATCGAAATGCTTTAATGTAATATGTATGCATAAAAGTTAAAGCAAGCTGCAGAAGGGTTTTCTTGGCACGAGCAAGAAATAAAACCCAAGGGGAGAAGGCTCCGAGATGGCATAGGTGGCGCCCAGAATTTGATGTCGGATTAAGAAGTCATCAAAGATAAAAATGAAAAATGAATGACGATACGCAATATGTTATGATCGGTCTACAAATGGCGACTCACTGTACAACAACCAAAAAGGCAGTATTCAGAGGAGTGGCAAAAAATTAAAAAAAAAAAAATCTGGAATCATAATTTTTTCGAGCCACCCTACTGAACATTCTGTTTTAAGGTGAATGTTTATTTTCTAGACACCTTGTAGAACCTAAGCTCTGTTAAATGTCATGGGAGCTGGAATGTTAAGACATTACCACTACCAAGCACCACGACCCTGTCAAATAATGACTTGTTTACTATGTGAACATTGTATTATGTAAGTGCAATTGTTATACATATGAATATTGTTAAATTGTATACATACATTGTACTAGTTTTAATTGTTCTGTTGTTCCATTAGATCTTGTACAAAACTTCTTTCACATAAGGGACTCTTACTAAAGTATAAATAATAACTTGAACACAGTCAATTTAAAACAGTGAACAAGTGAACAACAATTACAAAAGCAGGAAAAAACATTAAAAAAAACAAAATAAATTTGTAAACCCAAAAACAAAAAGTTTAACTTAAAAAGGTGCATTCGCTAACAAAAACGAAAAAAGGAATATTAAAATAACCGAATTTCAATTGAAGATTTCCATATTTGACCAAGAAGAAGGTGCCACGTCCTTTAAAATTTTAAACACTCAAGTACTAAAAAATCACTACAAGTTTTATTTGCAAACATCAAATAGGCCTTAAAGAAATAACTTCCAAAAAACAGAATGAACATGAAAATGCAATTTTGCAATTTAATTTTTTTATTTATGCTTGTTAAAACATCCATTGCAAAATTAAGTCCAGCTGAAAATAGAAATGAAGATAATTTTCCTCTGAATATCATCACCGAATTAAAGCAGAAACTCGATATAAAATGGAACGCCGTGGTAACTCTAGAACTTGAACAGGAAATAGAGGAGGCGCTTAAATCATTGAGTTTGCCAGTGCTGTTAATTTCTAAGTAATTTGATACAAATATCAAGATGTTATATCGGGAGCAGGTTCTCACTATTGTCTATTTACAATTTTCAGCTTTAAACAATGTCTATGAAATGGTCGAAGAACTCTTAAAACATTTACAATTTACCCATATCTTATGGATTATTCCGGAAGCCAGCATGACAGACTTGTGGAGTTTAGCAGACAGAAATTGGGTTTCTGGCTATACGAATGTTTTGTATTACACAGATAAAGGATTGTTTACCTACCAACCAGTGCCCAATATAACAATTTATCGTATCAAACATCTAACAGAGTATGTCGATAGAAAAGAAGTACAAGATTTTCAAGAATATCCCTTAAAAGTACCCGTCATTGCAATTCCTCCACGTTGCTATTCTTTTCAAGACAGTTCTGGATATTTATATAAAATGATTAAAATTTTCGCACAATACCATTACTTCCGATTTATGGATATTCAAGGTTATAATACATCGTTGGATTACAAGAAACTTACACAGGGTGCAAATAACAAAACTTTTGATATCGTGCCTGTAGGATTGTTTCTTTACGATCGTTTTGCTGGTAGCAGTAGCGATGTTATGTGGAATATGAAAGTGGTCGTTATGGTACCTTATCCCTCACCCCTGCCAAGAGCTGAATATTTTCAGCATCCCTTCACTGTTGCCACCAGGATTTGTATTCTGCTACTGCTGTTATTTTGTGTTTTGGCAGTTTCTTTTATTTACTACCAGCAACACTATATGAATGAAATAGATTTTAGCAAATCCGCTTTATACGTTCTGGCCGTGTTAATCTGTCAATACCAAGCAAATTTTAAAACCGAAACTGTTATTCACAAGCTGGTTTATTTGCTAATGTTCATTAATGGTTTCATATTGACCAATTTGTATTTGGCCAAATTATCCAGCCTTTTCGTGCAAGATATCTATGAAGCAAAGATAGAAAAATTGGAGGATTTAAACAAAAGTTCACATCAATTTCTAACAACTCTAGATAATTATAACTTTTTAGTCCAGTTACCTGATATACGCGAATTTATAATCAAAATCGCAAAATTTGCTAGTGTGAGCGAAGTATTACAAGCCCACAGTGACCTCAATAATTCATATATGTTCATGGCCTTAGAAAATAAAGTGGATCTAGTATTCTTTCAGCAGCGTAATCTTAAAGTTTCTCGTATGTATAAAATCAATGCAGCAATCTTGATGTTCCAGGAGTATTTTACCACACGGCGAGACTTACCTTATCTCCAGCTTTTCAATCGTTATTTGAAACATCTGATGGAATTTGGTATTCTAACTAAATTAATGGGAGATTCTAACTTTGATGGCATTCTTAGTGGAGAAATTCGTTTCTTTAGTGAGTCTGAAAGCAGCGAAGAGCTACTAGGTTTCAATTATTTTTATACTTTATTTCTTTTTTTTATATTTGGTATATGTTTTTCTTTAATTGTATTTGTACTGGAATTGTTATATGCTAAATATGTTAAGAAAATCAGCCGTGGCTCTTAAAATCGAATTGGAGTAAAATTAGAATCAAACATTCATAAAGATGATCCGTTGCAAGAATCACTTATCTTTACCATAACAACTAATTAAATCGCAAACAACTACGATCATTTAAAACAAATTTTATCAAAATTTATAAAATTTCACTCGATTTCTAAAACATGGCCGAATATATGAGAAGTCCGAACGAGTGTTTAGAAAATCGATTAAAATTTCAAGTTCTAAATTTATGTAATATTATTACAAAATAAAAATAAGAAATTCATTATAATATTTTAAGCCGTTATTTATTTTTCTTAAATGATGCACTTTGCAGTTATGCTAAATTTTTTATTACCTGCACCGAGAGTAAGTATATTCAAGGAGAGTGCTCTTTATGGGGCCTTTAAATTATGAACTAATTTAAAAAAAAAACGCTGTTAAATTTCGTGAAGATCCGTCCATAATTTACCCTAAGCCCCATATAAACACTACTCCCGGAAAACAGTTTAGTACGCCTAAAACCGTAAAAATAATGCAATCATAACAAATTTTGGCTCGTTACAGTTTTATAGGACTATAAATGATACTGTGAAATTTCGTGAAGGTCGGTACATAATTTACCCTAGGCCCCATAGAAACCCTACTCCCGGAAAACAGTTTAGTACACCTAAAACCATAATTAATAATGCTATCATAACAGAAATTGGTACGTCACAGTTTTAAAGGACTAGAAATGACGCTGTGAAATTTCGTGATGATCGGTCCATAATTTACCCTAGGCCACATATAAGCCCTACTACCGGAAAACAGTTTAGTCGCCTAAAACCATAATTTATAACAAGTCGTCACAGTTTAAGATAATAATAACATCATACAGATATTACTCCTTAAACATTCGAACTGTCGGTGGAGGGTATCAAAGATGCGGCACAGCCGAATATAGCACTCTAACTTGTTTCTTTTATTGAGTCTTTATTTGTCACTTTTATTTATTTATTTGTATCATTAGAGTAAACTAATAAATTACAAACTTATGTTTTTTTTGGTCATGACTTCTGGGCCTTGAAGTTTAAAATTTTTTTCTAAAAAAGTATTGAGATAATATCTTAAAATGCTTATTACTCTATTTCAATTTTGAGAAATTCCTAGACAATACGTCTTACAAACTTTTTACAAACCTTTAAGAGCTTAAATCCCTTATTTCGTATAGTTGAAACGACAAGTTGAACGAAAAACTAAAACTAACTTAAAATAATCATTTTAGCGAAGGGTGTAAAAACTGGACAAATTTTTGTGTAGGTAGATTTTTATTGTCAAATAAAATTTGTAAAAATTTACAAATGACTCCTCCTTCATTGGCAAAATAAAAATGACATTTTGCAGCTTTTTAAAAATCGTTACATTTGGCCAAAATAATAGCAATTTCGTCATTTGTTTGTAACACATTAAGGCCCGTTTTCACAACTTACCGATAGCTAAAGGTAGGATTTTATCGGACGTATAAAACGTGTTCCATTATTGCAACTTTACTTTTACCTACCAAGTAGGATGGACCTTAATTTACTTTATCGCTCACTTTAGGTTAAAGAAAAGATTTAATAATGGAACACTTTTTATAAGGCCGGTTAAAGTCTACTTTAAGCTATCGGGAAGTTGTGAAAACGGGCCTTAAACGTTTTTAAACGTTATTCAAAACTTTTTTTTAAGGTTAAAATTATCAAACAAATAACGGATTCATCTTTTAAAATAGTGCAAAATAAGGTAAAAGGAACAGTTAAAACCAACTACACAAAACAAGAGGTAGGGACGACCTACGCGCGTTTTCAAGGTTGACCAACAAGGTTGAGATGTGTTGCTTTCAAATGAGACCAATACCAACACACTCAATGATGGTACACCAAAGATACACGTATTTAAATCTTTAAAATGGCAAAACCCTTAGGTCCCTTTCTATTTTTCGCGTCACATATTGATGATGCCCTAACATCAGAATTGTGACATCAATGTTATGACAAATGACATCAATGATCATCATATTATTTTGTCATATTTTGCGCGTCTTCCATGTTATGACTGCGCACTATTAACAGATAAAGTATGAATAAAGATAAAAACCAGTATTGTGGTTATTTTGTTGAACTTTTTATGGTTTTTAATCCAAATTTTTATAATTAGGCTTAATAAGTTCATCAAATTTAATTTTCATTAAATTATTTTTATGAAGAAAGAATTTTACAAACATGAAAATTAATTAAAATTGTTATTGATAATCTTTCATTCGTGACGTGGCTGGGGCTCGCACCCCGGCCGGCAGGTTACCATGACATGTTTCGATCGCAACCACTCGATCTCCTCAGATGGATTTGCCGTCTTACACTCGCAGCCATCGACGGCCGCTGACGTCAATAGTCAAACATCAATCCTTAAACCAAATTGTATTGTAACCTTTGGTAGATCGAAATTTGCTTTTCTGAATGATTATCAATTTTTAATTGATTTTACGTGTTTTTTTTCTTCACTTCTGTTTTCTCGTACTTTTGTCAAGAATTCTTCTTGAAGTCGAAAGTACATATGTTCTGTTTTTTTCATTTTTGTCGTTCTTTTTTCTGTTGACCTTTTTCAGCACAACTTAAAGGACAAATGAATACATAGAGCTCGTGCCCTAGCTTTAACAATAATCAGTATTGTGGTTATTTTGTTGAACTATTTATGGCTTTTAATCCAAATTTTTATAATTTGGCTTAAGTACATCAAATTTAATTTTCATAAAATTATTTTTATGAAGAATGGAATTTTACAAACATGAAAATTAATTAAAATTGTTACTGATAATCTTTCATTCTTGACGTGGCTGGGGCTCGAACCCCGACCGGCAGGTTACCATGACAGGTTTCGATCGCAACCACTCGATCTCCTCAGATGGCCATCGACGGCCGCTGACGTCAATAGTCAAACATCAATCCTTAAACCAAATTGTATTGTAACCTTTGGTAGATCGAAATTTGCTTTTCTGAATGATTATCCATTTTTAATTTATTTTACGTGTTTTTTTTTCTTTTTCTTTACTTCTGGTCCGTCCGGGGTTCGAGCCCCAGCCACGTCAACAATGAAAGATTATCAATAACAATTTTAATCAATTTTCATGTTTGTAAAATTCCTTTCTTCATAAAAATAATTTAATGAAAATTAAATTTGATGAACTTAAGCCTAATTATAAAAATTTGGATTATAAAGATAAAAACTTAATGATGTAAAAATGTTTGTAAACTGCGTTTAAGTAAAATTGTTAATGTTTTATCCATTATTTATTGTTTTTAGACGCATTTTTTAAACTTGCATAAGATACATCACATTGATGTACATTCGTTGTCAAAGCAAAAAGCAATTTATACAACATATGACATTAATATTGATGACATGTAATCATTATATTTGACATCAACATCAAAAAGAATGAGAGCGAGAAGAGTAAATTGCTAAATAAAGCATAAATTGGCGCATATTCAGAAACCATAACTAAAGTTGTAACTAACAAAACAGAAACTAAAAAATAGTTCATAGATAGTTATAGATCTTATTCACAATTCATAACTAACGAAGTAACAGCTCTCAGCTGATAGAAGAAATGCAACCATGCATATTGGCATGTAGAGAAAATTAAATGTCGATAATATTTTGAACGATATATTCTGTAATTAATTAAAAAGCATATCAAACTATTAAAACCCCATTTTTTGTTCTTTAAAGAACTAACACAAATTCTAAAAAGGTTATTTTTTGGTTATAATAGTATTTAAATCAATTAAAATAAGGACTTGTAAAAACAAAAATATTCAATAGAATTTTATCGACTAAGAACATATCTCTAGTTAATTTATTTTTATGGATGTTTTTTGGATGCAGTAGAAATGCATTTCAAATGGATTGCAGCGTACTTTATACGTCTTAACTGTTTTTTGCCATGTTTTTATTTGATATCTCTTATAATTTTTTCCATTTGCTTTTTTTATAACCAATTCAAAAATGTTGTACTTTTGAAATTAATTATACAATGATATCAATCAGCTGTTCTTTGAAGGTATTAGTTAGTTGGCATTTAGTAACAGCTTTAAAGCTCAGTTAGCCGGGAGTAACAGTAACGTTGAAAATCAGCTGCTTCATTTTGTTGTATGTAAAGCAATTAGAACGATTACAGTTAGCAGTAACATGTGACGTCTCAATCTGTAAGAAATAGATTGGTCTTACTTTTTTACGGTAAGGTTACTGTTACTGTTACTCCCGGCTAACTGAGCCTTTACCTATAATTAAGTGTAAACTTTTTATGCTGAAAGAAATCATCTGTGAATAACCTCAATAGGTACTTTAAAAAGTTAACACTTGGTAATAATTTATGAATATGCGCCATTGATATTAATGGCCAATTTTCAGGATTGATATTAAAACACATTTATGTTTAAAATCGTTTCAAAATTCTCTACTTCACTAAACACTTAAATAAAGCATAAATCACCGATGTGGTACATTTAAATTTAACTTAAGTTGAGCTAGTCTATCAACCCCGGGGTTGCGGGTTCGATTCCCGCCAGAGACTCTGGTTTCTTTCCTGCAGACAAGAGTCAAGCTTCGCGGGGATTAGCATAGGGAATTACAAAATTAAAAAAAAAAAAAAAAAAAAAACTTAGGAAGGTGGCCTCAATATGACAACAATACTCAAAATTAGACTTGAAAAAAACCCAACGAACACAGAAATAAGACATATGTATTGCCAAACTTATTGCCTGGAAGATACTTCCTTCGGGAAGAAACGTGTCTCGATGGCAATACTCCTAAGCAAGTATTTCTGATATAAGATAAACTAGCAAAAACGCCAGATAACCATATGTAGGAAAAAAGAAGGTATTGCCAAAATGTCATTAACATGATATAAACAAGACTTTGCATTTGGAAAAATATTCATTTACATATAAGCCAATATTTTTATTTTAAAGCAAACTTTTCCAAACGTACCTTAACTCCCCATTTAATTAGAATCACTCACTCAAAAATAAGAAATTATCTTCTACTTAATCTTGTTGTGGAAAGTCGAACAAACATTATCTTGATTTATTCCATGTTAGACACTTGAGTTAAATCTCTCTTCGTTTTCCGTAAAATTTTTAAGCTTGCCCTTGGCTAATTTTTCTTATAACCCTGAAGGAAACCTAAGTGCAAGTGTCTCCAAGTCACCAGTTTTGTCGACTATATTGGTGACATTGTCAACGAAATGTCTACACTACATTACGTTTGCCACTATATTTGGCTTTAATACGAAAAAGATTTTATCAATAACAACTGAGAAGTAATTACAATTCATATAAAAGTTGAAGAAATAATAAAAAAAGATTGTTATGATTTCGTATTCTTACAGAAAGTAGACTACTTTTACAAAAATGTACTAGCGATTCTCTGGTTCCAATGTCTACATATGTTCGCAAAGGAACTACCTTGTCAGTACCTAGTCAGTAGTACCAACGTCAGTAGTAGATTTCCAATGACACGCACATGTTAAATTGTCTATTTTAACCCAGCGGTAAATATTGAAAGGACCGCAAGTGGCAGGCCTTTTTGAAGGGGTCTATACTCCTTTCTAAAAGATTCTCTTCGCATGATATCCTGCCTTCAGAAGTATGCCTTCTAGAAGGTATAAACTTCTTTTTAAAAGACCTTCTGAAATATTCAGTATACATTCGCTACTCCCTTCTTTGAGAAGGGAGAAAGGAAGATGTTCAGTTTTATTTACTTTTTATTTTTAGCGACCTTCCTTACTCCCTTCTTTGAGAAGGGATCGAAGTTGTTTTTAAAGGAAGTGTGGAAGGCCTCGCGCCCAATGACAACCTGTGTAAAAAATAAATAAGTATGGAATGCGGCGAGAAGGGCTTCTGGCTGCTTGTGACTGCTAAATAATGCCTTCTATTAGGCCTCTTTACTCATTCTAGTTACCGCTGGGAAATAACATTGCCTAGGGTATAATAAGTCACTAGTACTGGTGACTGTGTCAATAGTTAATCAGTACAGATTCACTAGTGACATTTCCTGCAGGAAACTTAAAAATTCATTATCGTTGAGATAACGTCCTTTTTATATATATTTTTATAATTAATTTAAATTTTTTTCTGTCTATATTGTGTAATTTTCTCAAAGACTGTAAAAGGAAAAAAAAAAATACTATGATTCTTTTTTAGGGCTATTGCTTAACTACTGTCTTAGAGGATATCTTCTATTTGTTTGCAGGGGATGTATTCAATAGCCCTATTCACAATCGTGCTTTTGAGATTGCAAATTTATGCAACTGTAAATATTTTCTACCAATTGCAAATTACCTCTTTGGTTTAGTTTACAATACTTGTTGCAAAACACTAAATTAACAGCTAATTGGTCTACTGAGTGTCAGCAGCTGGTTTGCAGTTAAATTGTTGTATTGATTTAAATTGTTGCATGCTAACTAAAGAGTAGCAAGTGTATTACTGTATATTTTATTGGTGTAGCGCAAAAATATACAACACCATTTTGCATTTGCTACGTTGCAAGGCCATTTGCACAAGGTTGTGAATACAGCTAATGATTTTTAATCTTAATATCATTATTTTGGTTGCTGTGCGCTTACGATTAAAAGGTGCGTTTGTAATCGACTTGCAAACCCTAGTCCAAAGTATCTTATGGTCGTTTTAAATATTTATAAAGTTTTTACCTATTGCATCTTTTCTAAATATAAAAAGAACAATGAGTAGAGTTCTATAAAATCGTTGATGACTTAATATTTATATTCATAACACCATAGATATCTATACACAGCTAAATACCTATCCATTTGTAGAAATTACAGGCATTAGTGTTGCATATTAACAAAAGGGTATTAAGTGCATTGCTGGTTATTTTGTTAGTGAAACGTAAATCTATACTACACCATTTTGCAAATGTTACGATGCAAAACCATTTACACAAGATTGTGCATAGAGCTAATGATTATTTTGGTTACTGTACGCTAACATTTCAAATGTGCGTTTACGTTTATAATCGACTTGCAAACTCTTCTCCAAAGTACCTTGTGGTCGTTTTAAATATTTATAAAGTTTTTACCTATTGCATCTTTTCTAAATACAAAAATGAGTAGAGTTCTATGCAATCGTTGATGACTTAATATTAATATTGCATGTATTTTATTATTATGTACATACATATTTTTAAACCTGTTTGCAAAAAAGGCCTAAACTGAATCTGCCCTATTCTGTAAAATTTGTTTCTACTTTAATAAAATTATGCGAGTCAATACAAAATTCATTAAATTTTATGTTCAAGGATACACTAATTAAAAGGACAATTTGGCACTTTTATCGCGCAAGTAAATCTGCATGCAATTTCTAGAATGGCGCTGAATAATTGAATGTTAATCAAGGAAATTAAAATTGTTTTTGTGGCTAAAAATATAACGGATTGAATGTAAAAATGTTTTATACACATTAATTAAATATAAAATAAAAAAAAAGTATTAGCGAGAAAGAAGAACAGCAATGGTACTTTAAAAAGTAACAGACGATGCATAATTTTTCAAGATTTTAAAAAAATACATATTTTTGGAGAAACAAAAGAGTGCTTACAGTTTAAGGTCCACTAATTGGTATTCAACTGGAATTTTGTCCCCATTTGCTGATAAAGCATGAACAAATCTTAAACGAAAAATCCTGCAGATAAAGAGCCAGGTTTTGATCTCAGCGTTTAAATTAAAATTAATCTTTGATAGTCGATTTTGGATTGTCAAATTTTTCATTTGGTTGGCTTGTTTAAACGCTTAAAGTTGTAAGTTTAAACTTGCGACAGAAATGTCAAAAGTATGAACAGTTGAGAAAAGGAAAAATTACTTAAGGAAATCTTAAACGAACAATCCTGCAGATAAAGAGCCAGTTTTTGATCTCAGCGTTTAAATTAAAATTAATCTTTGATAGTCGATTTTGGATTGTCAAATTTTTCATTTTGTTGGCTTGTTTAAACGCTTAAAGTTGTTAGTTTAAACTTGCGACGGAAATGCCAAAAGTATGAACAGTTGAGAACAGGAAAAATTACTTAAGGCTAGATTACACTATTATACTTTGTATTAATACATGTCAAAAACTCAAGTAATATGACAAAGTGTGATAGTGTGAATGCAATGTGTCACGAAAATGACAAGTATTAAGAATAAAGTTTGTCATCCCATACGACTTCATAATTTTTTGAAAAATTTCTAAACAATAATACTTTTCATTGGATCAGGGTTGCATTTTATTTCATGTGTAAGTGTTTATACTTTGTGTGATGGTCTGAACACAAACTGTCATGTTACATTAGATTTTTTGACAGTCGCAACAAAACTCATTAGATTTCTATCTCACAAGTCTTACGTATTCCATAATACTTTGTGAGATAGTGTAATCTAGGCTTTATGAATGTACAAACAATAAAAAATGTTTATCTTCGTTAACAAAATCTTCTCTTTAGTTAGGTTTAGCTAATGAAACCGGTGTTTGTTTTGCCCAATCAACTAGCCGAATCAATACCCAAGCGGAATTCTATGGCGCCAAGATAATGTTCTGTATATGGTAGGACAAAAAGGGT
This sequence comes from Pollenia angustigena, assembly GCA_930367215.1. NCBI lineage: Eukaryota > Metazoa > Arthropoda > Insecta > Diptera > Polleniidae > Pollenia > Pollenia angustigena. The sequence goes on along the minus strand of OV884059.1, from coordinate 210,136,231 downwards.
CCTATCTATTATAAGCTGCTGAAATCGGGCAGAACGATCACAGCTGACCAGTAGCGAACAAAATTTATTCGGTAAAAGCAATCATTAGGCAAACAAAGCGTAGCATATTCGACCAGAATTGAGGAAGTATTATTTAATAATGATAATGCTCGGCCACATGTTTCAAGACCAGTAAAAAACTATTGAGAAAATATTGACAGTTTCGATAGATTTTTGCGTTTTAAAAGATTTTTAAAGATTTAAAAAGGCCAAAGCTTACGATGGCCAAGAGTTAAAATTATAGATTTATTTAATATATACAACTTTTCTTTTATAACGTTGTTTAATTATTTAATAAAATGTTTTATCATTTAACAACTCCCTTATCGCCTTTTTAGTAAACGAAAAATATGATTATGAAAGTAATTATTTATATGTACATATTTATATGTTTACTTTAAAGATAAAACTTTGATGCTATCAGGTTTAAATTAGATGTCTGTCGTAGTCGGATTCAGCTATGTCACTACCATAACCGAGCGCTAGTAAAATTTACGCCTAAAGGTACTTTTACACGACATGTATTTATCAGTGTCAGATTTAAAATTCATATGTAATTGCACATGCCTGTCAAAATTGACAAATAAAGATGGTTTATAATTTTAGCTTTCACACGTTCGTTTTTGTTTTAATCTTTCACAACAGCAAATTATTAACTAATTAATGAATATTTTTATTCGCTTTGAAATAAAATTACAGTTTATTAAAAATATTTTCTTACCCCAGGTCTACACCAAAGATAAATATCTCAGCAATTCGACAAAAACGTGGGCAGAATAACAGATCCTTATTTCTTATTGCTCAGCGAGTAGGAAAAAATTTTATTAACAAAAATAATTTTTGCCATTTACTTTTAAAAAAAATTATTTTCGTGTTTATTTTTAATTTTTTTATTCTTTTACTTCATTTATAATTTGCTACCATTTCACAAACATTAATTTCTTTCCCATACAACTTGTTTCTTTTTTTCCTTTTGCTTCTTTTTTTAAATTGACAACCAAATTTGACGTTTCATGTCAGCAATAATTGCAAGGCGAATTTATTACAGGTGGTCTTAAAAGCCCTGCTGATAACTTTTTTTTTTTAGCTAAAATCACTGTTGGATGTCAAAATTTTGCTTATTCTCTTTGTTTCTGTTTTGTTTTGTTTTATTTCTGTTTTTGACATTGTATAATGATTTTACAAAAACAAATTCCTTGTGGTTTTTGTACGAGTTGTACTTTTTGTAGTACAGAGATTACCTGGGATGAATTCGCCTTGAATAATTGTAAACTAAAATTTACTAACAACATTGTGCTCGAAATTGACACTTTTTTAAGACAAGCCGGACTTGGCGTTTTAAAATTATTCGGGTACGCTGAATCCAGTGGTGCCCGCCGTTTTTTTTTAGGTTGGCTCTTGTTTTCGAGATATACCGTTATTTCGAAAATGGAGGAAGTTGCACAACATATGTTCGCGTAACTCAAAAACTTATTGAAAAAAGCACCCATCTAGGGGTATCCTAGGCGCTACAGGGCCAATTTAAAGAATTTTATTAAACCGCCATAGTTGTATGGTTGAAATCAGTGTGACCATATTAGCTTTTTCCGAGCTAAATTTAGCTTTATTCTTTCATGTTTAGCTTGAAATATTTCATTTAGCTTTAAGCTTTTTTTCAGCTTTTTTCAACGGTGCATTTAGCTTTTCTAGCCTTTTTAATTTAAATTTCTTGTTTATTTATATTATTTATTTATATTTTTAAAAAGATTTATTTATATATATAAATAAAACAGTTTATCCGAATAAAACTATGTGTGATTTAGTTAAAGGAATAATAGTCTCGCACTGCGTACATAACAGTGCTGCCAGGGGATGAATAAGAAAGTTACGCTGTTAAAAAAAAAAAAAAATTAAGAATTTTTGTAAAAAGTTTCAATTCGAAATATTTCTTGAATAAATAGTAAATTAATAAGGGTCTTCATGATATTGCTTAAAATTACCATTTGTGCAAATGGGTAAACTTGCGAGACTCGTTTCATGAAGATCCTTTTTAATTTTTGTGTATTTTTAAACAATTAATGTCATTTCAATCAGAAACGTCAATAAAAAATATATTAAAAAAAAATAATTAAAAATATAATAAAAAACTTGAAATTTTTAAATTATAAATGAAATTTGTTTTTAAACATGCATAAAGAAAGCCAAAAGACTAATATGCTTATATTATTACAAGAATTTATTGTTTGTGATTTATTTATACTTGAAGTTTTCATTGAAAACGGCGGTAAGCATTAAAAAAATTTGTCTGTATAAATGCACAATTGAACAGCGCAAGTTTACGAGTCAAAATTGTTGGGCAAATTTAAGCAGTTTGTGTAAATGAATTCTCATACAATTTTTGACAGTTCATTTACGAGGGTGTAAGAATGCACAGTTTGCACAGTTTACGAGACTTATAAACGATATCATGAGGACCCTTAATGTGATATATAAAAATCAAAAAAAATATTTCTATTCTATATTTCAGTGACAAATTAATTATTGAACAAAATCATAGAGTTAGTTTCAAAAAAAAAAAAAACATTTTTAAGCATACAAGTCACTTTAGCATTACATTCTAATTTTTCTGTCGTTATAACTAAATTTAATATAAAGGATTTATGTGATATGAAGTCCATTTAGCGATGTAAGCAAATTTGCCATATATTCCATCTATAAGCGGCCTTATCGTCGTTATCGTTGTTTTGAAATCGACAAAAATTTCAAATGACTACAACCTCGATCACGACAACGACTCTCGTCTACTATTTTTTTGAAAATTTCTGATACTAAAATGTTAACTACACCTTTTCCAATTGTAATTCAGAAAGCGTCCATTGTAATTCAGATTAGTCAATTGTGATTCAGAAAGCGTCAATTGTAATTCAGATTAGTCAACTGTAATCCAGAACGCGTCAATTGTAAATCAGAAATTGTCAATTGTAATTCAGAAAGCAAAGAAAATTTATTACAAAGTTTATTATAACAAAAAAATAAAAAAATGTGCACCAAAGAGCTAAATATATTAATATATATTCGTATATATTTTGTTGTATTTTTATTATATTCTGAATTACAATTGACGCTTTCTGAATTACAGTTGATTAATCTGAATTACAATTGACGCTTTCTGAATAACAATTGACTAATCTGAATTACAATTGACGCTTTCTGAATTACAACTGGAAAAGGTGTAGTAAATGAACTCACCTATTATAGCTAGGTAGAAAGAGAGGCTGGTGTGAAGTTTCCTTCACACCTTCACCCAGAGACCAATATGGTCCATTTGACGCCTTATTTAGAGATAGATATGTTTAGATGGAAAGTAGGTGACATAAAGAGCGAAAGTATAAGATAGATTTAAAAGATAGACAGGAAAATAGAGTTCTGGACCAAACCCGAGAGAAATCCTACTCAGCCCTACGTGCGGCCAGCACCCAGCCTCCTCTCGCGCAGCCAGGCCATCCCCATTACGAATCCTACCAGACCCTCTAGTCCACAACCCGAGACATCTTTTACGGCCATAACAGGCTAGCTGTCAACATATATAGTGACCTCCGAACCCCTATCAATGCTGTCCCTCATCAGTTCTACGGCCCCAAGACCCCCAGAAAACACTGCAGTCATCAGGAAGCCTATATGATATTCAGATGTCCAGATCCTCCATGTAGACTCCCGCACCCGTGCCCCTCATCTTCGAGCCATCAGTGAAAATAGCAAATCCACTAAATAATCTGCTATGTCCGTAATTCTAATGCCTGTAATTTCTACAAAAAGGAATCTAGCGGTGTAAAGAAATCCATGGTGTAAAAGCTGCCATAATTTAAAAGAAAACTGAAGGTTAAAACACGTTGGCCACACGGTGGTTGAAAAAGGTAAATTTAACTGTTAGGAACGAATACGACCAGCTTTCTTTTTGTACGGGCATTAGTCAAAGTTTGGATTTATTCTCAGCTACAATTATACATTTTTTTTATAAAAACTTCAAATGTAATTTTATCAAATATGAGTATTTTGACATTTATCTTTAAGAACAAAGCCACGGCTATTATATATACTTACTTAAATTTAATCTATTTACAATATCGAAATAATTATAAGTTACTACAAAAAGCTGTAAAACAAACTTAGCTTTATTTTTTGGCTTTAAATTTCCTTCTTTAGCTCTTTTTAGCTCTATTTCAAACATGATTTGGCTTTATATTTTTTAAAAATCTGGTAACACTGGTTGAAATTCATAAATTTGGCTCCTGCAGTGCCAATGATTCCCCTACATGGGTAAAATGTATCACCAACTTCACTTTTTTTTCATCTTTATCATTTATTTCTAACATACCCACCGGCTAGCTTCATTCCTTAAGGGGGCTCCCATACAAAATGTTCAATGCAGACTAGAAACATATTGAAGAAAAAGTCCCATTGATGCCCAGGAGTCGGCCCTAGGGGGATAAAATATAAGACCAAAATCCATTAGTACTTGCCATGTATCTCCAACCCAAATATGGCCGCTTAATGAAATACATAAATTTGGCCCCTGCTGCGCTTAGGATGCCTCTAGATGGGTCAACCACCAACCCCACTTTATTTGTCATCTCAATCATTTATTTCTAACATACCCACCCGCTAGCTCCATTCCTTAAGGGGGCTCCCATACAAAATACCCAATGTAGACTAGAAATATATTGAAGAAAGTCCCATCAATGCCCGGGAGTCGCCCCTAGGTGGATAAAATGTATGACCGACCTCCATTAGTTTTTTGTTCTTAACATTCTCTTAAAACATACTTGCCCCTTATCTTCACTTTTTAGGGGGGCTCCCATACAAATATTGCGTTGTATGAAATTCTTAAATTAATAAAAATCGACTTTTGTGAATAAAATCAAGAGTTGCTTACAGATTTTAATCATTTATGGATTGTTTTGTTAGCAGCTTCGTTTTTTATATGTCACAACAATTTCGAAATTTTAGAAAAAAGTTTAACTTTTCTTAAAAGAAATTTTATTGCGGAAAGCGTTTTTGAGTTACGCGAATATATGTTGTGCAACCTCCTCCATTTTCGAAATAACGGTATATCTGGAAAACCAGAGCCAACCTAAAAAAACGGCGGGCAACAATGGATTCAGCGTACCCGAATTATGATAAAACGCCATGTGCGCGGCTTGTCTGTTTTTTTCAACTTGGACTTGCGCAAGTAACCTGCCGAGTGTGGAAGGGGTCAAGCATAGTGCAATTATTGCAACAGATAAATATGTACATAAAGGTCCTGTCTACATTAAAGATAACATAAATTTGATATTAACTGCAACATATGCCGCAATATTTATCTATCGTCGGGCAGTTAAAGAATGTGAGTAAAAAAATAGATTTAAAGGGCATAATAAACCACACAAAATGTTTGGCAAACACACACATTGTTTCCGTTTGGGGTTTTGCCAATAAACAACATTAATTTTCATTTTTGTTTTGTGTTCAATGAATGCAAATGCCAATAGTGCTGCGATAATTTTGTTGCTTTTTGCTTAAAAAGAAGAAGAAATTATAAAATAAAAGCAACAAATTTAAAGTAAAAAGTGATTAAAACAACGATCTGTTTTGTAGCAAGCAATACTACTAAAAGAAATTAATTTAATATTAAAAATTAATTGAATTGAATACATTTGGCATTAGACGCCACAAAAAGTTGTATGCCAAATATTAAAAATTTTTAATATTTCTGCAAACATTGCTTCAAATGTTTGTCAAAACAGCAAACACCCCAATTAACAACACAAAATGTTTGTACAAACGTTAAATTTTGACGTGTTTGCCAAGCCATTTGTGAGGTTTATTATGTCCTTAAGTGTAACATTGCCATCACAAAGAAATGAATTGCTGAATAGAAGTCAATTTTTTTGCTTTAACACGACATGTATGCATTTTGCAGTGGGAAATTTGACATGCACACCGCAAATTTTCTTCATTCTTAAAGTTAGAAACATTCATCCTTAATTTAACTAAACACCCGCGAGCCTTGTGGCTTGTCTGCGTGTTAAGTCCCTTTAAGATAGTCTCTTTTTTATATTCTGCCAAAAATATGTAAAGAATTATTTATTGAGCACGAAATTGATTAAATATAAAAATATTTTCAAGAAAATTGGTTAGTTATTTAATATTCTTAAACAAAAGTCACTTTCATTAAATTTATTTAAAATTCTTTGGACTTTAATACTTTTTCTTTTTTTTTTTTAACATAAATAATTAAAATTAAAATAAGGTCTAACTATTAAAAATAAATAAAAGAGACATCACAAAAATACTCCAATCAATATTAGCACCAGTAATATAACAATTGCTATTAAAATGAGCATCACTTTTTTCTGTAATTAAATATTAGAAAAAAGAAAAAATTTTTTTCTTTAAATACAGGGAAAAAACTAAATTCTATGGATTCAAATAAAAAGATTTAGGGTTTGTACCTTCATGGCTTTCTTATGCAATTTATCAGCCTTTTCCAATTCATCAGCACCTTTATCCACAAATAAAGTGGCCTGTTGGGCATGAAACTCTACACGCTGTATGGTTTCACTCTAAAATTAATGAGAAATATTAGCATTTTTATCCTTTTTTAACAATAATATATTCTTACTTGTTCCATGACTAAACACTGTATTCTTAAAAATAAAGCATGCACCTCTTCTATAGATTTCTCTAATTTTTTAAGTTCGTTGAAACGATCCATAAGATCTTGCAGAGTTTTTCTCTCCTTTTCGGTATCTTCCAAAATCTATATGTTTAGAAATGAAATAATCGCGAGAGAAATCTATATTAATGGTAACATTTTTGTCGTCAATGTTGAAAAAGTAGCATTTTCTACAAGGAACTTACATTTCCCACAAATAGACTAGTTGTTTTATTGGCAATTAATTCTTCGATTTCTTCTTCGGTGGCATTGCAATTGACTGTGGGGAAAAGAAAAATTTATTTATTACGGAATATTGAAATTATTAAAAATATGTAAAGTGCTGAATTCGTTTTTTTTTTTATCAACCTAGCTTGTTTCGTATGAACCATATCGTACCAAAACTCTTAATTCAGGAGGACATTTTTGAGGGGGCCAGATGAAATATTGGACTTATTTTTATTACTCTTTATATTCAAGAAATATCTGAGTTCATAAATATAGTTCTTCCATTCAGAAAACCCTAAAATAAATAAAAAACTAAAAAATCTTTTACACAAAGGACTGTGTAAAAATACTTTATATTAGGATGTTTACAAAAGTTTTATCGCAGTCAAACTTTAAAACGGATGATATTTACCACACGACCAATCCTGACTTCTATCGGTCTCCGATTAGATATTCCACATTTTCATGAGGTCACATGAAGTTGATGTTGTATTAGGCCCTTCACACTTTCCTGCTTTTTTGACATCATATCTGTCATTACATTTTACTTTTGTAACTACATAAGGGCCAAAATATTTATTCTTTAATTTCAAGTTATTTCCAAATTGCGTTCTTTTTATTGCGACCATATCCCCGACTTCATATTTGTGCGACTCTTGTTTGTTTTTGTCATAATGTATCTTTTGTTCTTCTTGGGCTTTGTAAATATCATCCCGAACAAGTACTCGTTGCTCTTCACGTTTGTTAAAATATAATTCAATTAGTTCCTGATGTATAATAATCATTTATTCTCTTGTCATCTTCTGTTTTCATTGAAACTCCAGTAAGAACTTCATGTGGTGTTCTATTAATTACTCGATGATATGTAGAATTTATACACCTTTGGACTTTGTCTACATATTTATACCATTTGCTAAGATCATCTATAGCAAGTTTTGATAAAACTGAAATAAAGACTGCATTAACACGTTCAACTTGACCGTTTCCTCTTGGTACTCCGGTTGTTAGTTTCAAATGTTGTATATTCATAGAAGCACAAAACTCTTCAAAATCATTCGATGTAAACGCTGGATCTTTATCAGTTATAATCCTTTGCGGGAAACCAAAAATTTTTGATAGTTCTTCGAATCGATATAGAACATCTTTAGTTGAAGTAGTTTTAACAGGATGATATTTTACTTCAAATTAAATTATTTTCGAATCAGTTCACATTTGTACAAAGCTCCCATCCTTAAATAGCTTTAACTTCCTTTTAAATGTTAACATTAATTAACAATTTAGCGACCGTACCTAAAATCTCTTTAAGACAAAAACCCTTATGGATGATAATATCTAAATAATATTCGGACCAGACAGCGAAAATATGTTTAGGTTTTTTTTTTAAATTTTGTTATTAAATTGTTGAATATTTTGCCTTCAGATAATCAATTTTTTAGTTTTTTAGGGCTTATTTTTAACAATATTCATGGCATATTTTGCAGTTCTTACTGCATAAAATGCGTTTTTTGGGCATATATCCAGTTTCCCTGTTCATGACAAGTCTTTATCAAAATATTTTATAAGACTAGAAATATATTCCCATTAAAGCCTTATTTGTTTTGCAAAAACATGGTAGATCAATAACTTCCGAGAAGTAATTTCACATTAACACTTTGGCCACAAGCAATATAAACCCTAATATTTGCCAAAATACTAATTACACTGTAAAACAAAATACAATTTTTTGTTAAAAAACAAGGTTCGAACGGATCATCTTTTTATTAAAAAAAATATGGGTAGAGCTTTATTTTATAGCACGTTCTCGCAATTCTAGTAGATGGGCTTCTATAAACCTCACTTTAAGTTCATTTAATTATTTATTTTTCTGTTTCAGTACAATAGGCCCTTCAACTTAGTCTAACTCACAAAGATTTTTGTATATAATTTCCACTGATTTCTATATCTGACTATTGCTCTTAGTTCGACGAACGATTCTTTTTTATTTATTTATTTGATATTATTAAGTTAAAAAGTTTGGCAAATATTACATTTTATTTTTATTTTTCAAATAATTTATAACTATTTTTAAAACCCCCCACCTATTGCACAAATGTCGAAAACGATATAAGGACAAAGCACTCGTGGCAAACATATACAGTCCGCTTCTAACTTTCTGTCGCCAGAAAAAAGTCCTCATCAAATATTTCCCCAAAGATTGGCGATAAGTCCCTACAGATTGGGGACTTAGTTCGTTGAAAACAATTTCTATATTCTCCTCGCCTAATATCAAATTCGGGCTTATAAAAGATAAGGCCGTCAGCGCAATTTTATGCGTTTATAGATATTAAATATTTACTGAATTCTAGATTTGGTAGTTTAACACATTTTAAGCCAAAAAGAGAGTTTAACTTGCGCTGATTTAAGCCTTTAGCATCATGGTTTTTAAAATAAAACCGATCAATTTGATTACATTTTTTGTTTGGTAATAAATAACTACAGTCAAATACTGTTCAAATTTTATATGGATAAAAGTCTTCGCCAGTACATTTTTGAATAATGATAATATTTAACTGTTTCCAAAAAAAATAATAGTACGTATGAATACGCAATTTTTGAAAGTAATCAAAAATAATCGTTGAAAATAATCGGAATAAATTTTGACTACTTTTGATTCTTTTTAATTATTTTGTAGTAATCGCCGGTTCTTCTAATTATTTTTTGATAACTTGTAATCGTAATCAATTAGTAATCATGTAAAACCAAAAGTAATCATAATTGTAACTTAAACCCTTAAAAACAAGTAATCTAATAAGTAATTATTACGATTACTAATCATTACTTAACAGCTATGCTTTATCTTAATAAATATTTTACTCCATCGATCGTGGAAGACTATAGGTTATTCTCTCAATTTGACCTTCGGATTTTCTGATTGCAAATCAGTCGAGTCTTTTATCATAAACGGATACCAATATGTACAATATGAATCGGTCTGTTCATGAGTCGCTAAAATCTATAGGGGTAACCCAAGGTTTCATTTTGGGGCCTTTATTATTTATGATTTATATGAATGACTTATGTTATCACATTAAATTTTGCAGGTGTAATACATATGCTGCTGATGCTCAGTTGCTGGCGGATGACAATGGTCTTAGTCTTAATTTTTTGGAACAAAAAGTTAATGAAGACTTAAAACTTATAATGGAGTGGTCTAAAGTAAATATTCTCGCTATAAATAAGGCCGTCAGCTCAAAAGTGGTGTAAGCAGCATTACATTTATTTCATATTTGTGTGGCTTATGGCTACTTTTGTATTATAAGTAGAGCAAAAATAAATAAATGCAACACAAGCGTTTGCAACGCTTTTTGTTAGTGATTAGCAAAACAAGAGATAAACTAGTTTCTTATTTTATTTTCGCAGTTTTTATCGATTTGGCGTAGATAAGTCAGGGTATGAAACATTGAGGCTTACACCACTTTTGCCAATACAAGCCATATCAATTTGACAAAATTTATCGTAGTGCTGCCACATTATTATTTTTTGCACTACATATAATATATGGGGCACTGATTAACAGCTATTAAGTTTAAACTATATATAAATTTAAGTTTAGTTCAACTGAACCAACCAATTGCCAAAGCGCTAGATTTCTCTCAAGGAGAAAACAATATGAATTATGGTTCTATTAGTTGGAGTTGGTTGTAGTGTAACAAATTTATATATGTAAATTTCTTTTAACACAGGATTCTTAATACCGACTCTTTTGACATTGAACAATAGGCTACATAAACTAAGTAGGAAACAGGAGCTGCAACAAGTATCCTCTGTTATTTTGAAAATGGAACAACGGCTAAGACAAAGGTTTCAACCATATTTCACGTTGCAGCCCAATGCAAATATCGCAATTACAGCAACAGTATTAACTCAACGCATCAAAATGAAATGGCTCAAGATGTTACAAAGATAAATCCCTGAATTGCCAGAATTAACCGTTGAGAATGTAACCAGCTCAGTTTTGGATACACTTTACAGTTTTTACGCCAAAAATTGCAGAACATCCCAGATTTTTTTTTATCTGAGTAATGATGGTGAGCTAATGCTAATGTTTTTTGTGACTTAACTTTACAGATGATGAAATTGAAACAGTTCCTTCTCCACAAGACCATAAAAAACCAGACTTGGGTGTTCAGTCGATTAATTCTTGTTCATTAATCGAAAAATTTAATACGATTAATTATTCGACTGATTTTCGATTAAAGGATGAATAGAAGAATTAATACCGATTAATTGAATTATAATAATAAAAAGTATTTCTGTTTAATGTATAATTTTTATATATAAGTTTTAAGTCGAATAAACAAATCAGATGTATGTGTCCGTTGGAATTAAAAAAAACAGTCATGTTTAGTGAGTAATTTAGCTTATATTTTTGTTACATTTTTTTAACACAAATTAATAATTCACTTCACAAAAGAAAAAACGACAAAAAACAAAGCCCGATTAATTGAACACCCTAAACCTGACCGACGATCCGCTTTAAAGTATCGATTCTTCAGCAATCTAAACGATAATTCAAGCGCTGACGAGAATTGGCAAAAATAACATTTTCTATAAGAAGCATTTATATACTTTAATACTCCCCTAACGTCTTCAGTACCAGTGGAACACGACTTTTTTCATTGTCTGATTTTTGCTTTGAAAAATTAGTTTTAATGAAAGCGAATTGTAAAAAAATGTAATTATAAATATCCCACCGATTATTCGGCGAATAATCGTTGCGCGGCATTTTGTCGGCTCAGAGTGTAAACCTGCTAACTTCAAAAATATTGTTGATTTGACTCACTTCAGGACTCAAATTGAAGAAAAACTCCATGCTGGTCTACGGGGCATATCTTTCCCGACCATACGGCATTAAAATCTCAATCAAGATGTGGATTTAGCAGGTTTACACTCTAAGCCGACGATTTGCTAATAAAATTTTATTGTTTTGTTCTTTTATTACCAAACATTTTTATAAAATTATTGTTTTTTTCTTTAATAAATAAGTTTACAACTTATTATTTATTTATCTATTTTTATTGATTATGATAACTTTAAACAGGTTAAACCATTTTGTTGTTTCATTAAATTTTGTTTATTAAAAATTTGTTTGAAATATAAAAAAAACCAAAAAATCCCTGAAGAAGAAGCTATCCATTGTGATAGCGAAATATTGGATAATTTTTAAATAAATAGTTTTTATATAAAACGGACCTTGAGCTTGAGAAAGTATTGAAAGGAAATAAATAAATATTAGTGCTGAATTAAGTTTCTTGCCTTTATCTTATATGGGAAGTTTTGGTCACAATGGATCTGCGAAACAGAGTTCTTGGTCGTCCTTTTCCTCTGTTATCTTCTGGGCTTCACCCTAGAGCTGAATGTGTTACACATCGCTCGTATCTTTTATTAACCCATAACAATCCACTGTTACATATGTGTAACGTCGACATTTCTTATTTTTTAACTTT